>WAAG01001344.1:93948-107609 GCA_013390105.1 Tichodroma muraria
AAAAAAAGGGATGCTTTAGTTGCACAATATTTCCAAATAGGAAATAAGTCCTTAAATGCCTTTCAAGATGTAGCTTTTAAGGTGTATCTGTGTAGAATTTAAATTTAAGAGCTGTGCACAGATCATCAAATTGGTAATGATCAAGCTAATCTTGAAACAGGAAATAATCTAACTGAGTTCATTAGACTAAATACTTGCCCTAATGGATGCAATTAAAGAGCTTACAAGCCAGGCTAATACATCTCCCTGACATTTTGTGGGGCACAGCCTGTGGAAGTGCCTTTGCAGGTAGAGGCCATCTCAGAATTCCGAGAGACCTCGTGTCTGTGCTCCATTGCATCATGTAGACGACAGACCCTTGATTCCAAGCTTGAGGATCCTGATTTTAGCATTGTTGCTTTACAGGTCAACTCCCACGTGTGATAAAAACTTCAGCTATTACAGCACTGTTGTCTTTCTGTCATTATGAAACATCCTTTCTGGGTAGGTAATTGGAAATCACCCAAAACCTGAACTTTTAAAATTAGTATTTTTTTATGCTTTGGTGAGCAGACAACATGAACAAGAATGAAAATAGGAGGAAACATATATAAGGAAGAGACATTTCATCGATGGCACCGGGACAAAGCTAACATTACAATGAGTTGTGATTAGGAGTCTTGTTATGTGCAATAGTATTTGAGTGAGACAATTACAGAAAATAAATGTTGCTGCCATGTAGTCTTCAGGTTTTTTCACCTATTCTCTGCTTTATTTTTAATACCAAAACACAATTGATGCCAAATTTTTGTTCTTTTATGATCAGAAAAGTAAGGTCTTAAAAGTCAGTTAATGTATGAGATAATGCAAGTTTAAGAAACCACATATAGAGCTATATAAACCTGTTTGTGCTTTTGTATAAAAGGATAGCACTCCTAAAGTGAATAGTAGATAGGTCCTTGAAGGGCTGTCAATTAGCACTGTAAATGGTTCTGGGGAAGGAAATGCCAAAAAATATTCCAGTAGGCCTGTGTGTGTCATGTTCTGAAGGGTAACTCAGCAGCAAGACAAAAGGAACTGCAAATGAAGCCTGAATCCCCTCCCTGCCCACCCTCCTGCTGGGGCTGGGGCCGTGCTGAGGTGCTAATTGAGTGTGAGCCTTCTGCCTGATGTGCTGGCACCAGAAAGGGGGTGGTGTACTACACAGATGTATTTTGGGTTTCATTCAACCAGCCTATTATTTTATGAGTTATGAGGGAGCATCGTCATTTTTAATCTAAGGGAAAAATCCTCTCACGTCTGCTAGGCATTTGTCATACGAATGAGAAAAGACAAATCTTTTCTTAGCAATAGCATGAAATTGCTTCTCCAGATTCCCCCCAGCTTTAAAAATAGCTTTGTGCTACGAACACCGTCACATCAGACTTGGCATCAGCAAAATTGTATAAGAAAGGAAAGAAGATTTGGTCAAAAAAGGGTCACTTTTACCCCAAAGCACAGTTTCTTTCATATTCTTTCTACTTTTAGTTAGCAGAAAATAGGGAGAGGATAATCTTTTTTTTTATGAGTTAAAGATAAATAAAGAGACTTCAGCCTACTCAGGACTGTAAAAAGAACAGCAAGATATTAAAAAAATTAAAATCCTTTTAATAGTAAATATTCATCAAGTGAACACATGTGATGCCTTTAAATGCATTCATATTGCTCATGCTAGATTATAGAAACAGTTATCCTTCAGAGAAGTGCACAGATATTTCAAAAGATCCCGTTGTCAGCTATTTAAATGATTCTCCAAAAACATACACTCCAGAAAAACCTGCAACTGTGAGACACAAGGAGTAACCTTCTACAAGTTAGTTTTTGTTCAGGATTGGTGTACCTATACACAATTCACATTTTCACTTCAATTAATAAATATTTTTTGGCAAATATTTGTGAGTACTGTGCTCTTGCTGCAGCAGGATTTTATCATTGCTTTGCAGCATGATTTTCAAAGTGTAATTCAGATATATGCTTTATCTGATAACATTTTCGGATTTTGGGTTAGGCTTCCAAATAACAGGGTCATAGAATTGTAGAACTGCCCAGGTTGGAAGGAACCCTGAAATTTCCTCAAGCTTTCATGGGAAGGGGATCTTCAATGAGAGTATCTAGCACCCTGTCCAGTCACATCTCAGAAACCTGCAGTAATGGGGACACTACCATGTCTTTGGACAGGTTGTCCCAGTGACTGACTGTTCTCACTGCATAAAAAATTCAGATATCACCTTCACTCCTTTGAACCCTCTCCAGTTTGTCCCCATCTTTCTTAAACTGTGGGGACAGGAAGTGGACAAGCGCTCCAGGTGTGACCTGACAAGTGCTGAGTGGAGGGGGATGGTCCCATCTCTCTCTCTGTTGACAATGCCCCTGCTGATTCAGCCCAGCAGACGTTTCACCTTTGTTGCTGCAGTGCTGAATCATCTGCAGCTTGTTGTCCACCGGGACCCAGGTGCCTTTCAACAAGGCTGTTCTCCAGCCACAGACCCTAATGTGGAATCCATTCGCACCATGGGCCATGCTCATTCTCCCAGACAGACCATTAGGCCGACAAAGACTCATTTTTCTGTCACTTCCAGTTTTACAGTAGAGGCACATTGATAAACAGCAATCATTCAGCCAGCCCTTGCCAACTAACATTAATTACATTTAAGTATCATGAACTATTCCTTCATTTTAATTATAACTTTAATGGAAAAGCTGTACTGGTGATTTTATTGTCTTTATTATTTACTTTAAGTCACTCACATTGATATACATTGCAGTTGTCTGTTTCATTTATTAATTTCTCCATGCTCCTTTCTTTTATGCTTGTTTTACAGTTTTGGCTATCAGCTTTAATTACTCACTGTTATAATGAAAAACAGTAAGTACCACAAAAAGATTTTGGGGTGTTGTGCTCGCTGTTACAACATCTGACTCTTCCAATGTCCTCCAAAAAATTCATGGCTGTGAGACAAAATTTGATTGACCTTTAAAAGGCCTGTGGAGGATTAACCTGCCCTGGATGGCAATGTCCAGATAAGTGAACCTTTATCTTCTCAACCTATCAGTCTAATTCTGGATGAACAGACATGGCACCAGTTGCAATTTTCTTCCTTTGGAATGTACTCTTAAATTTTTAATCATTTTATGTCAACCTTCCTTTGGAAGGGATAAAATTTTGGAGGTTTATCATATTTGCTTTAAAATTTTGAGCTCTTCTTGAGATCTGACTTTGTTTTGCTTTGTTTTTTTCATTAACTAAAGAGTAGAAAAGGCATAATATAGATAATTAATCCAAATTTTTGTCAATATATACTATTAATTTTAAATTACAACAGAATTGACTGAAGCAAGGTTTACAAGTCATAAATTACCTGACTCTCAAGAGTACAAGAGTGTAACTCTGGACTGTAGAGAAGTACAGTCCATAATGCTCCAAATATTCTGCAAGAAAAATGTTGATCCTTTATTTACAATTACAATATCAAAGGCAATTTTTCAGCCTATTTCTTTTTGCAACAATTTATATATATAGTGTAAAAATACTTCTGTTGGAGTGGTTATCAGAAAAGGAGGCAGTTTCTTGCTGAAAAGTAAGAATCATCTAACAGTTTCATTTCATCACTTGTGCCTGGAGAGATACACGTTATTTTCATGTTCTTTTAATGATATTGAATAGATAAAAATTATAACCAGGTGGGAATTATTATCTTGCTTCCATCTCGAAAGCATAAGATATGATTTTTAATTTAAGAAACTTACTGATGCTACTTTTATTCTTTACTTCCTTCCTACCATTATGGATATATTGACTTTTACGATACAACATTGTATTAAGCTTGGACTTGAATTTACAGTCATAGTGTACAAATTTCCTACAATAAAAATGAAGTTATGAGATAATATTTAGGAATCTATTAAAAGTGTCCCATTTGTATGGCACGAAATGAGAAGCAATGTTCTTGACATTCAGGTTTTCTGTCAATAGTTTCATGTAAGAACACTGACAGGCAATGTGATGTCTTCTGGTTTTGAGCTGAAGCATGTGCTGAATAAAGGCATTTAGTTGCCTTTATAGCTTTGCCTGACCAGTGAAACAGAGGGGACCTAAAAAGATATTTGCATGTCCTACAAATAGCGTGGTGGGCTGGAACAATGAGCTGCAGGAAGAACATCACTAGAAGACCCTGTTCCAGAGGTGGCAGACAGGCACAGTCTTCACTCCTAGACACATGGCATTAAAAGTATCAGAGACTGCTGGATCCTTTTCTGTAGGAAGGCTCTTTCATTGCTAGCATAAATATTAAGTGAGAACTGCAATAATTTTTTGGATCTCACACTCTTCAATTAGGTTTACAATGAGAGGGCAAATAATAGTATGAATATTGGAGATGGGAATGTCAGCTTGGTATTGACATAAATTTAAAATGAAATTAAGAGTATTCAACTCAGATGTTTTACACGGAAGTCTTGGTATAAGTGCATTAATTAATGGGCTTGAGAAGATAAGAGTTATCTTAAAGCAGGCCCCTTAACCACAGCATAATGATGTTTTCTCATCCTGAAGTGTTGGAATAATGTAGGGCTCTGTTTTTGCATGATGCTAATAAAATTTGTCTGCCATGGCATGAAACAAAAAGGCAAGTAAAAGGTGCAGAGCTTAATGGGATAATGTTGGAGAATTGTAGTGGATGGAGGGACCCAAATCAGGTATACCTGGTGCTTTGTATTGGAAATNAAAATGTGATGTCTCAGGTGTCTTCAGGTCTCCTTCTGTGTATTCAGTTGTTCATTAATTTTTCTGCTTTATACTAGTAAGTTTTAGTTTGCATCCTCAGAGATGCTGCAAAATACACATGCAGTAGGTGCTGTAGTGGCTTAACTGTGTGCTGTGCTGTGGTGGAAAAGGGATTTTATAATGCAAATGGATTTCCCAGTCTTGAGCCTCTAAACACCTACATTGTCTGATCCAGAGCAGGCCCTTGAACCCCCAACCTAAATTACTTTCCTTGCCATTTGTCTATTGTGTATGTTCATGACAGAACTTCACTTTTGTATTAAGTCTGATCTGGGACAATTTCTTAGAAATCTGGGAACTCTGATGCTGCTTCTTTTCTTGGGAGATGGTGTGAGGGAGCAATTTGAGAGAGAGTCATGAAAGAGGTATATTTGAAACAAACTAATTCTGGGTAAAAGAAAGGATTAGAGAAGATTATCTGAATGATTTTCAGGCTGATGATTACGTGAAACTACCCTGTTCTGTCTCAGCCATCTTGTTTCAATTTTTATGGGAATAGAGGCGACAATAGAAAGAGTGCAAATTGCAAGAACCAATTTTTCCAAATACTTTAAGAGCAAAGAGAAATGTCTCCAGTAATGCTTATTGCACAGAGGAAGGGAAAAGAAAACTAAAAAACATGTCTATAAAAGTGTGGAAGAATGGTCCACATTTAGTGGTGAATGTACTGAATTGGTATCAAACTCTANTGCCATGGCATGAAACAAAAAGGCAAGTAAAAGGTGCAGAGCTTAATGGGATAATGTTGGAGAATTGTAGTGGATGGAGGGACCCAAATCAGGTATACCTGGTGCTTTGTATTGGAAATAGCCCCTGGGGTGTGTATTTCCCAAATATCCCCCCCAACTGTCTGGGAAGAGTGTTAGCTGGCAAAGGCTGATCTGGGGAGCACACAGGCAGGGAGCAGTCTGGATAATCTGGATAATTGAAAACCAGAGCTTCAACCTGGGCCTGTACTAGTACAGACATAGCCTAAGGGCCTGATTAGCTCAAGATAAATCNAATTGGTATCAAACTCTAATTCTCACTCCCTTGAAAGTAATTAACCTATAAACTCATTGTGGTTATAGAGACAAGAAGAGCTAAGACTTTTAAATACATACCATTCTTAGAGCCTTTTATTTCATTTTTATCCCCATCTTTTGATTTTATCTACAAAGCACTTAAAAGCTTATCTGCAAAGCATTTAAAAACCTCTATTCTGAAGGCTTAAGTAGCCTTTCATTGGCTCTGTACTGAGGGTGAATTCATTTGCTATTGGTACCAGGCCCAGAGATGTGCAGAAGTCCTTGAAGCTGTGGAAACCTACTGCTTGCAAGAAAAATCAAATGGAAAACCCTTCCATGCCCAGCTTCCAAGGTAAGAGAAGCCCTCGGCTGTAAGCATTACTGGNGGTAAGAGAAGCCCTCGGCTGTAAGAAAACCCAGCCCCTTGCTATCTAAACGTCATTCATCATTTTTAGCGGGTCTGCCTCTCTGATAATTTGAGTCACATTCTTTCATCTGCGTGTCCTTTAGTACAGCTCGTGACATCCAGAAGTGTTTGGAACTTGCAGGTGATGGATCTGGAAGGCACTGACTGGTGCCCAGGCCTCTGCAAGCAGTGAGTGGATGGAAGGATCATGAACAACACTGCTTTTGCTCAGACAGTAATGCTGAAAAGGACAAATCCTATTTGCTTTAACTTAGCATTAGAGTCAGTGTCCCTGAATCTATTAATTTTATTCAAAAAGTAAAAATTGATTTAGTAGGACAATCATATTGATTATAGACAAGAGGGGTTTGTTCTTCATCATTTCATGAAAAAGAAATCTCTTCAAGCAGCCATCCCAACTCCTTCATTGCTGAGATTCAATTTTATGTCCTAACAGAATTTTCCCATTCTAATGAAGGTATATTGCTTCTGTTGCCTTGCTCCAAGAGACAGAGAGCTGCAGTTTTCAAACAAATCCATCTGGGTCTGAGTCTCAGAAAGGTTTTGACTTTACAAGAATTTAGCCACTGAACGTGACTGAACATAAGACCACTAAATCTAAATGTATGGAATGAAATTCAGATACCCTATAAGCACACAATACTCTGACACCTTCCAATAAAGCAAAATTTCTACTTGATTAAGTCAGACTCTTGTCATGAATACTCTATAATGGTTATGTTTTTTGCATTTCTTTTGTTACATATAAATGAAAGAAGATCTGTATGTTTTGTAAACTAAGTGTGAAGTCTTGAGTCTCATGTTCCTTTTTCATGTCCAATTCTTAACAGATCCTTTCAATGAAGCCCTTGTTATTTTATGTTTTTCAAGTGCTCATTTGCTCTTTTTTTTCCCCTCCACCCATATTAAGACCAAGGAAAAAAAGGAATTACTGCTAAGCAGTGTAATTAAAGTTTGATTGTAAATTTTGCTCCTTATCTTTTGAGTACAGTAGAATTCTATGTACATTTTTGCTGATGCTTGCTGTTACTGAACACATCTAACATATCTACCAAAAATTATACATTTATGTATAAGAAAATTCTTTGTTCTGGCATTACAAGGCACCGGAACTGACATCGAAGCCAGGAAATACGGCAAGAGAGAACAAACCAGTTTTAAGCTAACTTGACTATAACATTCTTCAGCTACATTTTTAACATCGTATGGTGTACACCATTCAGCTGAATGGGATAAATGTCAGAGGCAGCTTGAGGCCCTGTCTCAGACCCCTTCTGGTGTAAAGGTACAGTATACCTGTTCCCTGGCCCTCTGTGTCTTCTTCCTCGTACCAGCACCATTAATATAAGTGGGTAAATATATAACTTGCACATCAAATGGAGTCACCAGGGACAATGGCCAGACAGGGTCTTAACTGAATAAACTCTCCTTTTCCTCTGACTTGAAATAAAGCAAAATAAACAGCAAGGGCTACTTAGGGCTTTCAGATGGGATTCATCAACCTCACTTTAGTTTGTCCAAAAGTTAAACACCTGGTTGTAGATAGTTTTTCAGCCTGTTCGGGGCTAAAATGGATCACTGTCAAGAGGTACTTGCACCTCCGGCAGGTGATTCATCCCTTGCCAATGTAAGTATGTGATACAGATGTGATGAAGTGCTGCTGAGAGGTTCCTGACTTTCCATAGGCTCTCAAGGGAACCCAGGGAACTCATGTTCTCTCATTTTCAGTGCACCTTTAGATGTCTAAAGTTAGTGAGATGAATCTCTGCCAAACTGGCTTAAGAAAAGCACAGTAATGATATTAAATTACACAGGCTAACTCTTCCTATGAAACCCAGAGGTTACAAGAAAATGTAACATTCACCAAGGTTTGTCTTTTGCAAAGACACTGGGCTCTGCAGGAAGCTGTTAAGCCCCTCCAGTGTCAGGGTTTCCAGGATCAAACCCAAATGAGCTAGAAATAAGCACAGCCTCAGAACCAAAATGATTCATCTGTGCAATGTTCATAGTGGACAGTGGGGTTAATGTAATGAAATCTCTATGATTGCTGCAATGGGAAGAAAAATCTCTCCGTATTTCAGCCCCATTTATTAATCATTCACAATCCTTTAAAGCACTTTTATTCTACTTTTTTTCTACTACTCCATGCTTAAACAGAACGTACAAACATGCTCCTATGAAGAAAATTTACTGAAATTAGGCTAAGAATATGATTTCCTACAGCTCACTGGAGTCAGGAAATGTGGAGTTAAGGTTGAAACTACATAGTTGATGCACTGTGTTCTGCTCAGGTACTGAGGCTCTCTTGGGGGTGGTTCCCTTATTGACCACAATGGCTGTAAAGAGAGAGAAATAGTGAAAATGAAGAACCAGTTACATATATGTAGTCCTCATTTGACTTTCAGATACCTATTTTCTGTCCTGTTACTATTATTCCCATTTGGAAACTGTTGATATTATTTTAACATGCTGTAATTTTTGGTACATATCCTTGAAATAAAAAAAAAGAGGCATCTACATTGTCAGAGAATTCCCAAACCCAGTCTACATGGAAGTTCAGATAAATTTGAACAAATATTATAATTGCAACAAAACAAGATTTATTGAATGCATGAAGATGAAAAGACCTGCTGTGTTCTCCTGTGGTCTGTGGTGTCAAGCAGAGGTTAGATTTGTCCAGCATTCTGCTGTCAAACATGTAGTCCAGCAGTATGATACAGAAGGGGATGGTTTTGTCACTGGAACTGAACCAAAATCTCTGTTTCTACACTAGTACAGAGAGGACTGAGATTGAATTCCTGTGAAAGACAATGGTTGCTTTTTGTGACATTTGGGTGAAAAATCTGAGTTTTTATTTTAAAAAACCATAATTTTCATTTTGGAAAATGACCTTTATCTTGATTTGTTAATAATCTTTTAGAAAATATGTCTTTTGAGGGGCACCCTGTAATTGTTTGACTCAGTATATTTTCTCTAAGTATTTTAATTTAGTTTTGAATTTTTACAAAACTTAAAAAATGGTTTGCAATTAGTATTTATAACAGTCCTGTCATAAGAGTTGGAATGGTTGCTATCACATATCTCCTCTTTTTTCTTCACTGTGGGGTGTAGTTTTTCTTTTCCATGTAGCTCCTGGTTTTCATGGCATTCTTGCATGGACAGCCCCCTTCATGTCTACACATTTTGGGACAAAGCAGCCCCTTCTTCTGGTGAGTGAATCTTCTGAGCAGCTGACACTAGCTTACAGCCTATCTTGTATTTTCAGCAAACATAATGTGAGCAAGCCTTTTTGAAGCTGCAGCATTTTATGACCTTTATAATTTAATCACATATTTTGAATTTGAGTGTATCTGGAGTTGATAAATCGGAAAGAACAAATTGCTCTACTGTTTCTGAAAGGACAACAGGGCACAAGTATGAGACAAATCCAAGTAATTCAGCTGGTATATTCACTTGCATATTGACTGGCCAAAACACACTCAGACTGTTTGCTGACACCTAAAGAGGGGAGTTTGTATGCCCTTTGCATCCTGCTCCTCAAGCCGTGTCATCTGTGTGGTCTGCAGTGACCTGAGAGCATCCGTCACGTCCCCGAGAGGTCAGCAGTGTCCCCCTCTACATCAATTTCCTGCACCCTTGCTAACAGAACTACTTACAACTCAAAGCATAAAATAATTCAAACCATAAGCATAAACTGTGTGAATGTTTGCCCTTTAAATAAAATCCTCATTCTTTATGTTTTTGACCAAAGATGGTAGGGAGAAATGTTCTTTACAACGTTTTTTACCTTGCATTTCCCTGTAGAGACTTTTTACCAGTACAATCCATTTACAATCTCTTCATGTTGGTTCTTGTCAACTGACAGGTGCCTGGAGAAGTTCTCTGTGCTCTTATTTGAAATGAAAGTGACACATCCATGACCAGTTGTCTGCTGCGGGACACAGGCTGACAGTGCTCCTTGTTTCCATTTCACATGTCTGTAACACCAACCTGAATTTTGCTGATCACACTCGGGAGTGGCAGAGAATCCTGTTACCCAGGTGCTTTGGGAGAGCTGTAGCCTTCAGCTCCTCACCCTCCTTCCCCCCTGTGCACACGTGGCCTTGGCCAGAGACACCGACACTGTGGCGGCGCACTGTGGGTCTGGCTTCAGTGGGTTTTCTCCTAAGCCTATCAACCTCTCTGAAAACAACAAAGAAAGGCCAATGTTGGCCATCCCTTGGAAATCATTACTATTTTAACTGTTGTTTCTCTAATTCTCTAATAATGAAGCAAGGTAAAGTGTTGCCTTTTGCGGTATATTATTCCTCACAGGCTCTCAGTGTATATTAATTTTCTCATTCTTTGTTTACCCACCCAGAAGCCTTTTAGACAGCAAGAGTAGGATGTATGTTAAGGAGAAAAAAACCCAGACAGACACAGACACAGTTTTGGTGTCTGTGCTAAAAAAGTAATGTTCTTTAGCTTTTTCATAGTTAAAAAAATATGCTTTTGTTTCACTGAAGAGTTTTAATTTCAGAAGACTCATCCATTTATTCAAAAATTCACCATTTATGGGTACCATTTAATGTTTTTTGTATTTTATTTCCAATCTGATCTTAAGATTTGAGTCATAAAGATTATGTAAAAGGTAGGAATGACAAAACTGATTAACATCAAAGTCCAATTATAAAAGGATGTACTTCCATGAGAGGAACAAGACACCCATTATTTTGTGGATTTTCTCCAGTTTATTTAATTTTGATATCTGATAGCAATAAATTAATTTTTGTTACTCTTTTTTTTTCCATACAAGCAGATGAAAAATGTTACAATAACCCTTTCTCAAATATATCCAGGCTTCTGTTCATAAGCAACACTGAAAGCAGGATTTCAGAAGCTACAACCATGGAAGATTCATTCTGTTGAAGGATTTTTCCTTAGTCTAATTTTGATTAATTACCTTCTTACAGAAGAGAGCCCAAAGTCATGTGACTAGATGTTTTCTATTTCCTTTTTTGTTATATTTTCTTTTTTTAATGTAAGCTTCTAACCTTAATAATTATTATTGACAGCTTGACCAAAGTGAACCTCAAATATATAAGTAGCAACAACCTTTATGTCTTTGCGACCAGACTTCTGATTTTTGGTTGCTAAAGATGAGCGAGAAGGGAAGCTAACTGAAGGCCAACTATAGTATCATCTAATCAAAACTAATCTTGCAGACCTGGCACAGTCTGGATTTGGGCCAGAACACAAAAAATAAAAAGCTTTACTGGCAGTGATAGATGACCTCAGCTGTCAGTGTGCAGAGGGCAGACATTTCCTCTCATCATTTTTGATTTCTTGAAACATTTCTTTCTGATGGCCATTAGATAATGCCATTTCACCTGAGAGGAGTGGCAGGGCCTCTGACTGCAGCAGAAAATGGATGAAAACCTATAGAAAATGTAAAATTTAAGAAGTAGTAAAGAGCAACCAGGTCCACATTATTGGCCTTTTGTTATCTGAGTCTCAGCAAGTGATCTTTTTTCATTATTTGGATGAGAACTGTCCAGGGATGAATTGAAATCCATCACCATGACTGAGGTAATTCTGAGTGAGTCAAGAGAAAGATTCAGAAGAGTTTTATAAAGTGCTGGAATTTGTTTTTTATGAAAACCACTCCATATTCACAGCCGGTACTAAGGCCTCCATAGCACAGTCTATGCGCAATGCTTTCTCTTGTCTTTAATTGTTTCAGGAATTCAGCACCATTCTGAAGCTGTTCGGACTAAATTATTATTGATTTATTTAATTAATTTTGTGTGTACTAGAGCTACGAAAAATCCATACCTAAGAAATCCCCAGTACTGCATGAAACTGTGACCAATGTGGAATGTTTTAGTGTTTCTTCTCAATAGCTGATGTTGTCTTGCTCCCCACAAATACAACAATGCAAAACCTGCCAGAATTCAGGGAGCTGTCTGTGATGTGACAGGCTCCTGTCACCAGAGCACGTCCTACAAAAAGAGTAAGAATCCACTTTTTCAGTATAGAAAAATCTTCTGGAGGGCCAGCTCAGGCCTGTGGACTGAACTTCCTCAGGGCCATGAGCATCCTCATCATCTTTGGTAAAACTGGTTTTTGCAACTTCCTTTCTTTAGAGAATATAAGAAGCTGACAAAGATGTGACAAGAAAGAATTCCATCACTGAATATCATACTGAAAATACAGATATAAGAAGAATCTTGTGGTTTTGATCACCAGTTTTTATCTTCCCAATGGATATTTAACCAATGTTCTAGATAGACATTCACTCACAGTGCCTCATTCCTTCCTTTTAGAATAAGTACTAGAAAAATGAGACAAGATGAGATTTTTATTTTTTTCAGCCCAGAGTTAAAATAACTGCAGAGTATTTGAACTGAAGTACAAAATGCTGGCTGAGCTAGAAAAGCTATTAATTTATTTGGCATGCTGGCTGAACACATCCTTGATGAAGCTTATGAACTGACATCTGAGGTGCATTTGGACCATTTTCTTTTAGGTAAGCACTTTTTTTTTTTTTTTGGGGGGAGCAAAATAATGTGTGCTTTCAAATCTGATGAGGAGTTAATAGCAGATACTTAAGGTTTTGGCAGTGGATTGGTATTGTTTTATTGAAATGGTTGATATCATTCAGGAGGGCATTTCCCAGCTCTGAGAAACAACTGAAATGTATGAACCTATAAAGAATAAATTTTATCATTACTGTTTTAAGGATGTGTTAAAGTGTGGGGTCAATTAAATATGTTTGAATAGGGGCAACTACAGCTTGAAAGAGCAGTTTGATATTTTGGAGTATAGAAGATGTAGATTTATACATTTAAATTGGGGTGGTTCTAATATTTAACTGTACAACTGCAGTCTCAAAGCTTTGCCTTTTAGGATTAGAAGTTTAAAGAAAAAACCAGTTTATTTCCTTGTGCTGTAACTACTTAAATAAGCTTGGAGAAGAGAAGGCTCTGGGGATACCTTGTAGCAACCTTCCACTTCCTGAAGGGAGCCCACAAGAAAGATGGAGACTATTTATGAGTGCCTGGAGTGACAGGCCAAGGGGGAATGGCTTCAAACTGACAAAGAGTAGGTTTAAATTGTATATTAGGAAAAATTATTTCCTGTGAGGATGGTGAAACAGTGGCACAGGTTTCCCAGAGAAGCAGTGGGTGCCCCATCCCTGGAAGTGTTCAAGGTCAGGTTGGATGGGGCTCTGAGCAACCTGGAAGAGTGGGAGGTGTCCCTGCCCATGGAGGGGGGTTGTAACAAGAGGATGTTTAAGGTCCCTTCCAACCCATTCCATTCTAGGATTCTATGACTTACATTAAGAGAAGGCACATGATTCATGAAGTCAGAATGCCATGTTCAATAACTATTGAGTCATAGTTGGAGCTATATATATATATAAAAAACTCAACAAAAAAAAAAA
>WAAG01001347.1:3067-26773 GCA_013390105.1 Tichodroma muraria
AATCCAAAGCTATTGCTGTTGGCTATTAGCTCTGCTCATCAACCTAATGTTTAAAACTCAGAATCTCACATGTAAAGGTTTTTAACATGTTGTGAAAGGAACATTATGTGAAGGACTTTTCTAAATAAAGGGCACCTATGTAAGAGAGGGTGACCTCATTTAAAACCGATCTGTTGACACTTAACATCAAGAAGATTGCAGGAAAATTTTTAAATTGAGGAGCTGTAAGAAAGCTGTGAAGTATAGAAGAGAATGTGGTTTAGGTTGACATCCTTACAGTTGAAGACTAAAATTATCCTAAGTGCAGTATAGCTCAGTGAATGAAACTAATGAAAAAGGAAATAAAATGTAATGGGTTGCCCTTTAAAAANTCTATTACACAGGATTTAAAAGCAAAAGGCCCATTGGGCATGTGAAATAGAGATTGTATCTGGAAGGACTATAAGCCTGGGTTTCATCTGGCCTAATGAAGGTGTCTAAATTTAAGTTCATTGTTTAGACTTTTCTCCCTTGCAGTCAGTGGAGATAAATGGGCATTCCCACGTGAGTAAACCTTCTCATTTTGAAACAGACTTCTAAAATAAGTTATATAAATTGGGTACTAAAAGTGACCAGTTGCTCTCTATTCACTGTAGAACAAAAGGGAACTAGCTGAGATACAGACCTCCAAAGTAGATGACACGAATCCTTCCTGAAATGGCAGGAAAGTAGGCCATGCAGATCTCAAAGTCTTTTAAGTGCTAGGAGAAAAACTAAGGAAAACAAGTTATGCAGATTGACAGGAAACACAAATGAATTTATTTTGCTTTTCAGGTCGTATTTTGTTTTGTGTTGTTGGTTTTGTTTGGTTTTTTGTTTTGTTTGTTCATTTTCTTTTCTTTTAAGTTTAGAAAAAGCTTTATGAGCAAATGAAGAATTTTTAAGAAACTGAAAATTAAGGAGTAGTTTTTGTTCCAGATATTTAAAGGAATATTCTGGTCTGTCTGTTTTTGGATTTCATGCATATTACAGCTGAAGTAATCCATTTATTTGCATTTTTTTAAACATTTGAAGATATTTTTTATGTTATAAAAATTGAGGTAAAGTGCAATTTCAATAACAGGAAAGTGATCTTAAAAAACAAATATTCATGCATTTTTTTTCTCACTGTATTAATCCTGTGTTTTGTGGAAATATATAATACAGACTGACTTAAAAAAACATAAAGAGGTTTTAAGTTAGAAAGAAGTTAATCACTGGGCTGAAAAAGAGGTACAAAACTTGAAAGAATTTGCCTCATAGAAAAACTTGAGGATTGCTTCAGTAAAATCCGCAAATGAACAGGCTTTTGTTGGACAAAAGATTGTGATTGTATTAAAATTAAATATTTCTTCATCCTTTGAAATCCGTGCTGCTTGAACTATTGTTCAGTAAGGCACTGGCTTATTTAAATTGGCATTATTACATGTAGTGTGACACTGTGAAAGAGGAATGTGTAATTTACACATAAATCAGTCTATTTTGCAAAATGACAAGTCTTAATTTTTTAATTTTTTTTTACATGGTAAGAATTTACTGCTTTTTATAGTGAGCAAATTCCTTTCACTTTATTTTTGTTCAGTGAAAAAACTGCACATTTCAGTGGGGTTTTAGTTTGATTTGTTAGGTCATGCTTGTGTAATCATGAGAAGAGTTTTTAAACCTTTATCTACTCTCTGTGTTTTCTGATAACTTCATAGAAATAGAACTGCTTTAGTACTCACATCAACCTGAGCTTTTCTCACTCATTGATGCCTTCTTTGAGTGTGGGGCTGCGGTTTTGGCCATAATGAGGCTGTTTTCTTACACTATAACTGCTTTTGTCAGTTCTTGTAAATAAGATGAGCTGTCTAGAGAAGAACACTTTAAGGTAGGTGGTAGTAGGAAAGACAGACATATTGACTAATTTTGAACTTTCATGAATAATTGAAGCATATTTCTTTTACAAAACTGTTCAAAAAAAGTGCCACACATTATTTTTTCTTTTTATTGAATGGAAGATGTATCTTATTTGAAGAGTCCACAATAAATTTGAATTTAGAAAACACCAGATGAGATGAGAACTCCTCATTGATACAGAACTAGCCAATTTCTAGATAAGCATAGTGAGTGATTTGCGTGGTTGCAACAAAGTGTCAATATGTGAGACTCATCCCTTATTTAGTCAGTAAGTTACTGTGTGTTCTGACAGTCCTCCATGAAGACAGATTTGTTTTACTTTACATACAATAAGTTGTTTCCATAACTGTTACTTCAGAGAATTTTGTCATGTAGTCATTTTTTTAATGTAGTTTTTGCTGTGTATTTCCTAATTCAAACTGCACAGAAGAGACAATGAGACTGTTAAAAACGGAATATATATATGAATAAGAAAATGAAAGTATTTTAAGTTGTGATTTCCAAAAAGAATATTTTCTATCCTGTAGTTCTGAGCCCTTTAAATGTTGTAACCTGAAAAGATGCTAAGTCTGTCAGAAAGTTCAGTGAAACACTGATTTGACAATATCCTGTTCAAAGCTATCCTGCAGTACATTTCATCTATACGTGCATTTGGTCTTCAGTAACGAATGCAGATATGAACTAAAGAGAAAATATTTAGACTAACCTTTATATCCCCCCTTCAGCCTGCTTTGTTAAATATTATTTCAGGTTAAAATATTTGTTGATCTGAAATAACAGTCCTACAAGAAAAGACAACTTTATGCTTAAAGGTAGAGGCAGGAGATAAAAATCTGGGAAGCAACTGTATTTAGTCATATCTGTGTAAATTATTCCAGATCTGTTAATTACTGCTAATTGTGGGATTTTTGTTAAAGCTATGTTTTTTTACATTCATTTTTTTTTAAAGTTAGGGGTACTGATAGATGTTACCTACTGCAAATTTGTATTTGTGATATAATTTATATTCTTCTGTTGTACTATGTCAGCTCTCTGCTACCAAAGCTAAAATAAATCCTGAGATTAGCAGTCCAGAGATTGATTTGAATCTGCACAGATTATGGCTAGAAATGAACTTTCTTGGGAAATAGAATTGACACATTTGATGCACCAAGAAATAAAAACAAGTGCTAGGGACAATGAATTAGGTGTGTCATAAATGCAGCCTAAGAGCAAAGAATCCTGGTGAAAAGTGAGGAGTAAAAGGCTTTTCTGGTTTAGATGAACATGGATCAGAAACAGAACTGTATGACTGTAGCTTCATGCTATTTCCTTGGGTCCTGACAGTGGTCAGGCAAAGTGACCAGGGAAAGAGAGTAAAAAGATTGGCACCTACCTCCCCCTTACCTTTGAAGAAGTTTTAGCCTGCAGTGAGGTCTCCCCTTAGTGTCCTCTCCTCCAGGCTGATGAGACCAAGTGCCCTCACCCACTCCTCATATGGCTTCCCCTCAAGGCCCTTCACCATCCATGTTGCCATCCTTTGGACACTCTCTCATAGTTTTGTATCTTTCTTATACTGTGGCACCCAAAGCTGCCCCCAGCACTCGGGATGAGGTCGCCCCAGCTCAGAGCAGAGCAGGACAATCCCCTCCCTTGCCCGGCTGGCCATGCTGGGCCTGATGCACCCAGGACAGGGCTGGCCCTGCTGGCTGCCAGGGCACTGCTGGCCCACATTCAACTGGCCATCGACCAGGACCCCCAGGTCCCTTTCCGCAGTGCTGCTCTTCAGCTTCTTGTTCCCCAGTCTACCCATACATCCAGGGCTGCCCCATCCCAGGTGCAGAATCAGACACTTTCCAGTGTTGAACTTCACACGGTTGGTGATGGCCCTTATCTCTCATTTGTCAAGGTCTCTCTGCAGGGCCTCCCTGTCCTCGAGAGTCAACAGCTCCTTCCAGTTTTGTATCATCTGCGAACTTGCTCAGCATCCCTTCCTGTACTACATCCAAGTCATTTATGAGGATGTTGAAGAGCACAGGGCTAAGGATGGGGCCCTGTGGAACCCCACTAGTGACAGGCCACCAGTCTGATGTCACCCCATTCACTAAAATCCCTTGTGCCCAACCCATGAGCCAGTTGCTCACCCATCGTGTGGCACAGTTACTCAGCTGAGTATTGGACATTTTCTCCAGAAGGAAGCAAGTTCTTCCAAATATTAAAATCAGTATATATAGTAAAAAGATTCAAAGCAATATGCACTAAGTTCCTACACATTTTGAAACAGAGCTTTTTTTAAAAGTGTCCTGTTACAGCTAAATTTAAACCCTAAACAGGGTTTCATTTCTTCAGTATTCATGTAAATTATATACTATAGTGTAGTGTATGACAACTTCAAGTTTCATCCTTTGGCTGAAATCCTCCAGTGAGTCTCACATTATTAATTAGACATATATATTTAAACCAAAGGCAATTGTGCACATTTTTGGCATACATATTCCTCAATTTAAACTGTCCTGACACATGTATTGACATTTTCACTACAGCTAATATGTATATTGCTTATCACTCTGTGGTGTGTCTAGGAAATCCCATTTCGTACTTAATTTCTTACAATAATCACAGTGTCAAAAGATTTTGCATAATTGGTGAAGCAAGCAACTATTAAGTTAAACCATCTTTTGTAGTGTTATTAAAATTGGTTGTCAGGTTCTTTCCTCCTTTACCTTTTCTGACATTAGCTGCTCCATTTTACATACTTTTGCACTTAGTTAAACTTAGGGGTGTTAGTACTTCTGATTTTATTTGCATAGTATATAAAGCAGATGTTTTTCAAAGCATCAAAATATTAGGTAGCTACTTGCAAACATAGATACATGTTTCTCATATACAACTTATGTCAGTCTTAGGAGTTCCATCTCTACTTTGGCTTCATTTAATTGCATTCTTTTCATATAATTTTCCACTTTGATTGTTGTTTCATTAGCATGGAAAATTCCCTCCCTTTTGCAAAGCTCAGTTATCTTTCTATGTCTTTTAAAGTTTTGAAGTTCTCAATTAAAAATACAATGTACCTGTTGTAATTCTGTAATAGAAAATTTTTTAATGCTTGATAGAGGCTCTTCTTTTTATCTTCAACTTTTGGACAAGCAGTCTGGTTACTCCCTTTTTATGTTTTGTTTATGTGGGAATTGTTTCGTAAATAATTCTGCACTATTCTTCAGTAGGTGCTAATTTATCCTGTTTCAAATACAGATTTTTAAAATTGTTTAGTTCTCTAGTTTTGGCCTCTTGCCTTTCTTCTATTTGAATGTTTGCAATAGCTGCTGTCTCTTCTGCTTGGAAATGTCTATTGAATTGTATTCTCAGTAGGTTTTGTTTTGTTTTTAATTTTTATTTTGTTTTATTTAAGAAGTATTTTTTCAGTACCTGAAAAGCAAATGTCATGTTTCAAAAGCACTGTTGCTTTGCCATTCTTTGTTGTATTTAAGAACTGGAATTTACAGCTTTGCTTTTAATTGGTGAACAATGGCTATTTTTCTCTCCTCATTTTCTGTGGGACTGTGGGGTTTTTCTATAACCGCTGGTTACTGTGCCTGAAAATTTCAGG
This sequence comes from Tichodroma muraria, assembly GCA_013390105.1. Classification (NCBI taxonomy): domain Eukaryota; kingdom Metazoa; phylum Chordata; class Aves; order Passeriformes; family Sittidae; genus Tichodroma; species Tichodroma muraria. Next base: position 8,571 of record WAAG01001347.1, read on the forward strand.
TTTTTCCTACTCTAATTTCAAGTCTGAAGCAATACCTCTCTTGTAATCTTGTCCAGTCTGTCCCTGAATATTTTTGTTTACTATTTGATAGTGCTCATTTTTGTTGACAGGGTTCATGCTCACATGATCTTTGCATGGACAAATGAAAAGTCTTGCTGTAGATATGGACAAGACAAAGAGCAGAAACTGACGCAAAATTGTAGTTAGTGACCAAAATTCCTTTGTAGTGTTTAATTTGCAGTGAATGTACTTGAAGTTAATTTTGAATAAAATCAAGCCAAGTGATAAAATATTGATTGATATGTTAGCCAATATTACATTATTTGAATGTTTTCACAGTAAATCAAATTTAAAAAAATGTAAGCACTTTCAAATACTGCTTTAAAATAACACATATAATAAAAGCTAAATATGAGTAATTAGAAAAGCACCTTTCCAGGGAGGTACCTTGATGCAAGGGCTGCCTCAGCTGCTCCCTGGATGCCCTGCTCCCTGGACAGAGATAGTGGGAAAAGCCCTGGCTACCAGACTGTGCCCTGTGGAAACACCCACTGCTTCTGGTATCCTTGCCCACAGGAAGCTGCTAGCACACACTGTGCCCTGGTACTTTAAAAAATTTAATCTTATAGTGTGTTTTACTTTTATATAAAACAAGAATCATGTTCTAGTTCTCTGAGTTCAACAAAATTTGCAATTTTAGTACGTGAAGTAAATTGGGAAACAGTAATATAATGAGACAAAATATGGATTTTAAGCCAACGAGTATACATTTATAAATCTGAAAAAAGAAGTGCTCACTTTACAGATGTGATTCAAAGGCCTTCTCTTTCAGGGAGTTCTCTGCTTTCAAAAATTGCTTTATCAATCATTTCTGTAAGTTAGCCTGTAAATCGGTGTGCAAATGAAGTGTTGTATCTGTTTCTCTCTTGTTTTCTTTTATTCCCTGAACAAATCCTCTACAAGGCAGATTCATTTGTTGTTTAGTTGCAATGGAATGACTACAATTCCACAAACAAATTGGGCCTCAGTTAGGTGCACTTTGTCATAAATAATCTCTGAGGAGATTGAATTTCTCTCCTTGCTGATGTACTTTAACTGTACGTTAAGCTCATACCTTCTTAAAAGGACTGAGTTATTGCTCAGTTGAACACCCACTGAGGAGCCCACACTTGTCCTTGCTCTCCTACAGTGTTGTAGCTGTCTCTATTTCCCTAAAGCATACTCAGGAAAGTTTATGATAAAAGAAACTGCTAGTTAATTTTTTTTGTTCTTTGTCCCATTTTTTTCTTATTCAACTCTATGATACACAACTCTTTCAGTGTATATTTCTTCATCATCTGGAGAGAAAAGCCATTTCATAGATTGGTTAAGGGCATTTTCCATGCTCCAGTCACCCAATACTCATATTTCACATTCAGCAGTAGGCCCTTTAAAATTTAACATGATGTCTGTACCAGCTCCAGGAAATGTCCTTTACATTTTCATTTATGAATTTTACAGTTATTTGTTTTGCTTTGTAATAGAAATTCACTCTACATTTTGAGGCAGGCTTTTAAAAACAAACTGAAACTCCATGCTACTGTGGTGGAGTTGTTGAGATGCTGACAGCATGATAATGTAATTTCTGCCATTTCCCAAGCTATCTTCTGCAGGTTGTGTAATGGGTTGAGAAACATCTGCAAAAGTATGGTAGTTCTGTTCTAGAACTATGTACTTCTGATCTGTGTCATTTCTGTACACAGCCAATCGTACTGAGCAGCCTGAGCAAGACTTTGTTTAGATGGGATTATATAACTATCTCAATGATAAGAATTGAATGGAATTATTCCCATAGTGTAGCAAGCTCTAAATCTTTTCGTATAAGTAGGGAATTGTGCACGTTTGATAGATGGCATGTTCATATTTTGAGTTTCTTTGTATTTGATCTATTTTTCTTGTAGAAAAACTCCAAACAATATATAGAAGGATAGCAAACAATAATATGCAGTCTAATTCTTATATAAAGTCTTAGAGTAATGGAATAGCAGAACCCTTTATTGATGAATGAGCTAGTGTTTAATGCATATGATGTCTATGGGGCTCATTTAGAAAACAAATGAGACACAGTTCTTGTCTCAAATCTGATCAAGTGAACAAATGCAAGTGTGGGGACGGTATCAAGTATCTCCACTGCAGAGCAGCATTTAGGAAAAAAATAATCAAGAAAGCCATTAATACAAATCTATTTGTTAAGCTGAGGATGAGTATCAGATGTAGCAGGCAGAGTTGTATCTACTCAGATGGAATAGTCCTTTAAGCACATTACCCAGTGATCATAGGCATTACTTATTAGCTGCACTTAGTTTATAATACAGTATTTCAGTAGTTCAGAAGCAATGAACTTCTGTCATGCACCATATATGAACGTGTAGAACATGGGTACAAGAGTGGGCAAATACCATATTCGCTACAAATGATAGGAATATACTGTGAATGAGCTGAAAAAAGCAGTATATATATTATCTTTTACTTTCTTCTGCCATATTACACTTTATACAGCTCAGGTTGCATTTCTAGTATAAAACACCTCAGCAGCCATGACAGATTGCACATGAGTAAGTAGAGTTGGATGTAAGTGCATGTACTTGTCAGAATGAATCACCTGGCTGGTTTTATGTAGGCTGAAGGTAGGTGTTAGCAAAAGAGGCCTTTGATGGAGGAGCTTAACAAAAGGAATTTGAAGAATATGTGGACAACCTATGGTGGATTGGATGGTGAGGAATTGGGCTCAGCAAAGCAGACTAAACACAGTGTTTTCAAAAATTTTATGACAATGTTCTTAATCTAAATTTTGAAATGGCAGCGGAGAAAGTCTCACCAAAAACAGTCAAAGCCATGTGGTTTGATAACAATGTCCTTGCATGAAAATTGTCTCTGAGACAAAAAGGATTGGTGAGAGAATAGCTCACGGCCAGAACAAGGCCCTATTAATAGAAGTGATGAGTTGGTGAATGTCAGTGCTAGCTGAAATGTGTATGGAAATAAAATGATAGGTAGTAGAGAGATATTTTTGGATAACTAATGAGGGGAGAGAGAAGAAAAAATATAGTCTATAGTCTTCAAAGATTAAGATAATAATAGTTGTAATAGTGATGGGAAAAAGAGCAGAAAATTTGAAAGTGAAGATAGGAGACTTGTGTTTAAAGTGACATGCCTAAGAAGAGATATTGACCAGATATAGGAGATAAGTTGGTGCAACAGGTGGGTTTTTGAGTCATCAGTAGATAACTTTATAAGCTGTGTGTGGAGGAGTGTTCGCAGTCACTGCAACGTCAGAAGAGCAAGGTTTAGGGACCAGGCTCTAATTTATCATCATCCTATCAGAAGAAAAAATATTTTTTGTCACAGAGTACCAATAACTTTTTTGTATTTATGGCTCCCTTACTAAAGCTTTTTTCTTCTGTTTTGAAGCATGAGAGGAAACAAATGGGGATTTCTTTTATCAAACCTACATACACTTGTATTTCTTCAGTGGTAGTACAAGAAATGTTATAAATTAAGTTTCTTTCTTTTTAATTGAAAGAAAAATGCATTTTAAAGTTATTCTTATTGCATGTTTCAATTGATCCAGAGCTCTACAAACTAAAAAATGATTGAATTATTCCTTCTTGAAAAGTGGACTTAGAGTAATGATGATTTCCAGTCAGGGTGCTTTAGAGAAATCAGCAAGCAGCCATAGCTTGGCTCACAGTGGGACGTAAAATTTAAATAGAAAATATAAAATCAGGTATAGAGGATTTCAGAGGAATTGTCATGGATTTTTCACAGACTCACAGAATGTTCCTTGTTATTAATTAGGCAAATATGTTACATAGAGAAAAATCTATTATTGTGAAAAAAGAAGCAGGATGGTTTTAAAAAAAAACAACTGTGAACTTTTTAAACAGAAATACTCTGTTATTCATGTGGTACAGAAAGATTTTTTTCTTATTTAAATTGCACATCACAGCCATTGTTTTAATTTTATTAGTGTTACCTTGCAAAATAGTATATGTGGTTATGACTAATCATTATGTATATTAACAAACCAGGAATTCATTCTAAGTATTGTATACTCCTATTTTACCCACTCAGCCTGTGATTCATGTGGTGCTCATTGAAGGTAACAAAAATTATTTGCTTTCTACTGAATATCATAGATATGAAATATTAATGATATTTAGTTATCAGACTTCTTATGTGCATCATTTAAAAATATATTTTAATATACAGTAAAGGTCTTTGTCTCTTCTGTGGTAAGATGAGATGGGCAGAATGCTCTGGTGAGCAGGGCTTGAGATGAGCAAGTTCTGAATGTTGGTTTTCCTTTCTTCATTAATGTCATTATGAAACTCCATACACAACTTATATTTTACTTCAGTTTCTTCACTGTGCAATATGGATAGTGACAGCTTAGTAAGAGCAAACTAATTTTAATAGGCCTTTGAATCTGTTGATGTTGATGAATCTGATATCTTTTCTCAGGTTTATATTATTATACTTTTTGCAAATTTCCTGATGTTAAAAAAAGGACAGGGGCGTACTCATTTCTCTTGCTGTGATATGGGACTTTGGTGTGATTATTGCTCTCTTTTATCATATATCTCTTTTAGAAAGAACCTGGCAACAGAAAAATAAAAATAACTGTGATCACTTCTGTCAATTTCTCCTATTTAATTAGTGAGAAGATTGCAAAATTTAGTTCTGAAGTTTTTGACAGTGAATTCTTTAGAATTGTATTTTCTTTGTACTGTGGAATATAACTTCCATGTTGTCTGGCTACCCTAACTTTCTGCTCTATAGTTCTCTAGCAATTATATATAAGATAAATTTAAACTTATTTTCAAAATTTTCAGTTATTTTTCCGTTATTTTAGTTGTTCTGGTTTTTTTTTCCTAGGCTCCTATAGGGAGTTAATATAAATAATAACTTGATAGATGAAAAATTCACATTGTGTGCATTTCTTTTTTTAATGCAGATTTAGTCTTCTAATACTTTTGTAAGAATATGAACAGTGGAGACCTATGATTATTTAAGCAATAATGTTATTTTAATGGCAGGATTTTTCTTAGTACAGCTAAGTAAAGAAATATGGAAATAGTAGCAATAATTCTTTGACTATCTACACAGAAATTGTGTTAGTGAATAGGTTTATGGTGACACTAATAACATACTCATATTTATTTATTGTCATAAATACATTCTTGAACTGTACTGTAGTGTTACATATAATTCTATTATATTTTAGGCATGTTTATGCTCTTTACAGAGGGATCTGTATTCTTTTCTTTAGTACAAATTTAAACTCAGTTTTTTGCAATTGTTTGATAACCATAATGGGGCCACAATTATGGGAACTACATCATCCATCTAATTTTCTAAGCCCAGTTACAACACCAGTCAGTCCTGGACAGTTTCTACTGATAAATCACCGTTATTAATGCTTCTCACTGCCCAGTGACCTCTCAATAGACTGATTGGTGCTTATCAGCTAAACTCAACATCCACGCTGGAAGTATTTCAGCTTTTTAGCCATTTGAAGGCTTCCAAAGTGTATAACACTGATCTGTCACGGTGGCATATTGAACTTTGGGTATGTCTTAGGCTCTCACTTGGCCTTTTAAGGCTTTTCATGCCTATATCTGAATGAGGTCCCTAACATGGTTACATTATGCAAATGTGCTGAATGTTTTAAAGAGCCTTTTCCTTAAATCCCTTAGTTATTGTGAAAATTTATTCAGAGTCATAATTATCAGGCTTCTATAATCACAGTAGAAATTGATCCATGAGACCTCTTAATAGCATGTTGACTATTTCTTATCTCAGTTGATTCCCATGATACCTTCTATTTCCTGGATCCTATATTTATAATATTTAAATATTGCACCAATATTACAATAATATATGTTAGGAACCTCTCTATGCAGCTTTCTGTCTGAGCCTCCGTGTATGGTTCCTCCTTGTGTGTGACTTCAATTAGTGCTGATTTCAATCTTCTATGGGGGACCATTTTGGCTTTTATTTATTTTTTTTTTCCATCCGGAGCTCTTACAGTTGACCACATGTGGTTTCTGTTTTATAAAGAAAATATCATGTCAAAGTCAGACATGCAGTTAGTTGAATTTGTCTCTTTTGATGATATTATTAAAGCCAGTGTTAAACAGAAAACAAAAGAATATATTTTGGTTTTGCCTGTAGTTGCATGGATTTCTGAAGTTATTTTCATGATTTTATTTCTGTAAACTTTAGCATTTAAACTAAAATAAATAATGATGTCATATGTTGGAACAGCCATTGCAGAAATAGATAGAATATGCTGGAATAGCCATTGCAGACTCAGATAGAAAGATAATGAAATATCTACATCTTGAAGCATTTTTATCTATATTATATTATTTTGGAAGAATAGTACTTTTACATAGTAATACCTTTAAGAGTTTCAATTTTGAAGTTTTTTCTTGACTTTTGATGCACCTTTTTCCTTTTTAATAATTTAGTTTCCTTTTTTGTGTATGAGGAAACATAACATGAATATATTTGAAGATAGAAAAAATCCAAGAGACTTCTTTCTTTTCTGTGTTATCACTTTTAGTTTTTAAGAACAGGAGTGAACTACTTTCCAGGCTTTACAAGCAGGTTGAATCTTCTCTGGTGTGGGGGTGTTATTAGTATTTTTAACAGTCTCAACAGTTACTAGAGTTGTTTTAATGCCACAGAACAGGGCTTGTTAGACTCCTACAGTACTATGAAATAAGCTGTAAAAATGTCTGGATTACTTAGAAAAATTCCAAGTGTATAGGCAAAGCTTAACATTTATTTGCCTGAAGTCTTTCTGGTTTTGACAGAATTAACAGTATGATTTTTAATGTCTAAATTATGCAGATTCAGACTGATAATACTGTAGTACCAGCCAACATCTTATTTGGGAACATCCTCTAGCATTTCAGTTTCTAAAAATTAATTTTTGCTGAGTACTTCTTTATCTTGCTTGCTATTTGCCGCCGTGTGAGGAGATGCTGCTGCAAGTTTGCTGCCTTCTGCTGTAACTTTAGTGTCTCCAAGGCAATACCATTTGGCCATTGTGTTCACTTTTAAAGTTCTTCCTGTTCTCTCACAGCACCCATGTAAACGCCAAACGCATTTGTTTTGATAGTAAAGGTGTCTGTATTGCTTAAAACAGAAGGAATTGTGCTTCCGAGGCTACAAAGGAAGCCTGGGATACATATGCAAATGAAGCATATAAAGTAGGTGGTGTGAACAATCTCCAACTTGAAACACTCGGTTTCCAAAGGTCAAACCCTTAATATGTTGTCACCTTCAATTAAAATACATACTGATGTGTTGAAACAGCTGGCAACACAGCATGTTATCGTTTTCAAAGATAAAATATAGCAGTTTCATGGTTCTTTTGAGTGAAACCACCAGTCCTTCATGAGTATTTTCTTTTGCAGTGCACAGTGGGAGAATCTGTAGTTGTACATCTGGAGAAACAAGTCAGATGTAAGTCTCTGATTTCAGGATTCTGATGGAAATCAATTGCTGCTGATTTTTATCTGGCAGCTTGCCCTTGGCTCTCTCAAGGATGTCCCAAATGATCCATCAGGACAATCCCAGATGATCCATCAGGACAATCCATCAGGAGAGTGTGGTGGTCGTGTGTTTGCACTGGTGTTTGTGTTTGCACAAATAGCCCACAGCATTTAAATAACCTCAGTGAGGTAGATAAGGACGATCCCCATGGGATATGAAGTCCACAGAAGCATAAACAGCGTGGAGAAACGCTGCCAATAAGTTGTGATTACTTAGTCTAATAGGAGGGAGTGGGATAATTGGATATTTCCTGTGGATTTAATGAAAATGGAACAAATCACTGAATTACATGGCAAATTTTTTATGAAAGTCTTTATACTGGAAATGATTAGGGGAGGAAAATTGATAAAAATATTAAACAACTCCAACCATATGTTTTGTGGTTTAATAAGTTGTAGGTTATACTGCAACCTCAAACATTGCTTGAACTTGGTCAGGGGGTGCATATCCAGTATAACTCTAAACTGATGCATAAGTGTAAACATGTGACGCATCCTATTGAAAGCAAATATATTCTTTCAGTTAATGGTCAAAGTAGGCCCCCTTAGCCATCTAAAGAAAGCCCCATGGGGCAAGTTGGTAGCCATGAAGGAGCTGCAGCCAGCAGAAGGGCAGACCGGGGGGGGGGGGCCCACTGCTGCAGGACCCATGGTGACACAGACATCAGAGCTGGCTGTGTCCATGGACATGCTTCTGGAAGGCCAAACCCATATGAGGGAGACAGCGGTAGCAGATCTTGTGAGTCTGCTTGGGGGGCCTTGTTGCTTGTTTTGGCATTTTAACAAAAATAGCTTGTTTTTATCAGTAGCCAAATAATTCTGTCCCCTCTATTTCTCTTCCAGTTGAGTATGTACTTTGGTCACCAAAGTGTTCTAGGAAAATCATCCAGATTTGCTTTAAAAAGAGGAAGGACTCACTCAAAGGTTAATTTATCTCATCCTGGAATAGATAATTAACGTAGGAGGTTTTAACCCCCCTGCAAGGTACTGCTATTTCCAGTTCAATTAATCAAGAAGAAAACGACACATAGCTGTACAAAGAGCTAGCTTTCAGTCACAAGATCCTCTTTAGTCCAGGCAAACCCATGATTAACTGTGGGATTTGTATTCTCTCCAGATGTTTCAGGTATCTGTAGTTTAACTTTAGAGACAAAGTAATCTCTTAAGTATACATTGCATAGATATCGTACAATGGGTTTTAGAAAAATAATTCAGGAAATTATTTTTGGTGTTCATATATCTTTTTAATACTTATTTAAAAGTATAAATTAAAAAGATATTTCTTAATCTTCCATCTTCTGTCTCTCTCTATAAGAAGGCAAGTGAGAAAATTAAATGAAAATAAACACATCTAATCTTTCATTCACATCTCATACAGCTAAGAAAGGACTTTTATTTTCTGTTCCATGCACCTTGGCCAGCAAAATTTGACAGTTTTCAGGTATTTATGTGTAGAAGATTTTAACTCCAAATGAAATTGTTTAATTTTAGGTTTCTGTCCTAAATTTTTCTTAGGAAAAAAAATTTGTCCAACCTTTTCATGGGTTGGAATGTGTATTGGAAGTCTAGCTTAATAGTGATATAGTGGTTTGTAAATTGTTATAAGACTTTGAAAAGAAAAACTTCCCTTTTTTTTTTTTTAAAGGGAGTTACTTTTTAAGTTCTGATAACTATTGATGTGTTGATGGAAGAATCACCTCTCATTGTTTCTCAGAATTTAGGAAATATAGTAGGGCATATAAACCTTACAGACACAACCTCAACAGATCTACATTCCTCTCTCACGAGGAATACATTTATTTTCATGAAGTACATTGGCAGGTAGATGGATTGAATGTAAATGAATATGCATATAAGCTTTTCTATCTCAGCTGGGCAATTAAAACATAAGACAGAATATTGGATTCTTTAAAATTCTTTATTAAAATAGAGAAGTGACAGAACATTGACAAATGTTTGCTTTTGATTGCTTTTGATTTCATTAAGAGATTAAACTGTGGAGACCAAAACTTTCAGAATACTTGGTTTGCTTCCATGTGTGGAGTAAATATCACTAAATAGAATTTTCTTTTTTTTTGCTAGTAATATTGCCTACAACCAGGGCTCTTGAGAAAATGTAGCTTATTATTGATTTTATTTTGTTATTCTGTTTGAAAATCCAGAGACAGAATGTGTCAACAACTTGTTCCTGCTACATCCAAACAACATCTTTCTGAAGATATTGTCAAATCAAGAAATAACTTGTACTTTCATGGAATAGCTCCAGATTAGTTTTTCAGGTGTTATGGTAAATTGGTGAGGAAATGTTTTTATTGATCTAATATTTTGAAATGCTCTTCATGTTTGTCCAACTTATTGCTTTAACTTAATATAAAAAATTGCATAAGTAACATACAAGAATCATATTTCGTAAGTATCTTTTGTCATTTTGGCTTGCTTTACTTGGCTCTCAGTTGCAATTTACCAATATTACAAGAGGTTGCTATAAATAACAATGGCAGAAGATTGGACCCTGTTAAGGCAAAAATATACATGTTTCTGTTAAAATAACAAACCAGAAAATCATATTGATTCATGGATTCCATATGTATTTTCAGATTTCTTTTTTAAGGTATCAGATGTTTAAATTAAGCCCTTTAAAGCTGAATTATCTTATTTTCTGAGTAACTTTTTTTCTGATAGGCCTTTCTAAAATTTCAGATGTTTTTTGATTACAGTAAAATGTTTGCCTTCCTTTATGTAGAATATATGCAATGAGTAAAATTGAACGAGGGAGAAAAGGCATTTATAAAGATGTATTTTAGTGTAATTTTAAAATCAGCTACATTATAAGTTGTCTGTTCACAAGTCACAGTTCTGTCTCTTCTAGCGCTGTTGCACATCAGCTAATAAAACTTGGATTATTCTTATGTCCTCAGAGTTAAATAGCAGATAAGACATTATTAGACATTAATTTTTGCTTATGGCCTTCCAAACCTGATACTATTGAGTTTTTTGGATGTGTCTTTTGGACCAGTTTTTTCTTGGGGAGGGCCTTCTACCAGAACAGCCAGTAAGAAAAAGTACTTACCTAGTTTCAGTTACAAGCCCATTGGAGTTGTGGGGTTTATCTGGTACCCTCTATAGTTCTTAAAAAATGCTGTTAGCATCAAGGCACAAGAGTGGTGCAGATACAACATACAAAATGCAGATGAGGCAGTTTTATTGCAAAATAATGCGGATTTCAGAAGCAAGAATGAATTCTGTCAAAATTCTAAGAATGGGGAAGTAATGGTCATTAGTAGGTTTTGATGAAAACTGAAGAAATAAGAAAAAAAGACAAATATTTTGTCAGCAAAGTTCAAGTCTGATATAATGAGGGTGATCTGAGAACAAGAAAAAAGTCTGTCCTAAAATATCCGTTAGTTAGGAAGATTTGCCTAGTTTTATCTACCAGTTAGGAAGAAAGGACTTTTTAAACCAAAGCTAATTCTCATTTGGATGATGTTTTAATAAAAAATAGTTATAGTGAATCTAAATATTAAACTTAAATCTTAATATTTAAATGATTCTAGCCTCTATTGGAATCTCAGTGCCAGCAGTATTTAAAATTTATGAAAAACCCCCGCAGAAATAGATTTAATATAGAAAAATGATCATGCTGTGTAAAATTATAGGATCGTAAAAATATTATTTGATGTACTCTTTAAAAAGAGAAACTGAGTACTAAGCTACTTATTTGAATGTATTTGTTTGTGTTCTTAATTTGAAACCTATGCCAGCTGCATGTTAATCCATGGAAATCTGTTATGTACCTAAAATGTTAATTCTCCATCAAGCCAAATGAGACTATGTGAAACTTGCTGTTTTTGGACTTGAGGTCCTATGAAGGTCTGATTGCTGCACTGATGAACAGATTTCTTTCAGCCTTTTCTGGATCTGCTGAAAGTAGAAGTATTAATAAAAACATTCTGGCACATGTTTTGGTTTTGGCCAACATCCTTGCTGCGTACTAAGTCTGCAGCAGGCTTGCTGCTAATGTGTCCTGCATTTTCACTGCTGATGCCCTTCAATGGCTGTGCTGTCTCATACTGCAGCCCAACATTCTTTTGCCTGGGGAGATATACCAACAATTCTTAAAAATTGCTAAAAGGCTTTTAAAGAAGTGTTTTTGCTGAAGGACTAATTTATTAAATATAAGACAAATCTCAAAAGACAAATCCACTCATTAACAGTTTTATAGCTCAATCATTTGTTTGAGAAGTGGTGTTATGCTAGGCTTTAAGAGTCAGGTGTAGACAGTGTAGGTTGCATAAACAGAAAAACAAAATGATTTTTTAAATACTTAATTGAAATGGACAAGCTGACTTATTTCTTTAAGCCTTATAAGTCTTGAAAGAAAAGCATAGGCTGAAAATTGTGGCATTCAGCATTCCGACATTTTCTGTTCACACGTTCCTCTGTGCATAATACTAACTTTATTTTCTCACGGAGCGTATAAACTGAGGCATAGCCCCCAGTAGTAAGACGATGCATGTTTAATGCATTTATGAGTAAAGCTACATCAAAGGGTAATTAGGTGATTATAATGGTAATTTCTTTGAGAGAGCTAATTTAAAAAAATTCTGTTGCTCCCAAGCTTAATTATTTTAGTAATGCTAACATGTTAGAAACCTCAAATTTGTTGTAGCCAGCTACAGTTAAAAAAAAAAAAAAAGCATAACATTTGAGATTTCTATGTCACATCCAAAAAGAGGCTTTACGAAATTTTGATCTTAATAATTTTCTTTTTTATGTACTTTTCAGCTCATAACTAGATATTGAGAATTTTTTCTATGACTATCTGCTCTTGTGCCATATGTGAATGCCAGAGTATTTTGATGTGCTGTATGGTGGTTGCACAAACATCTGCTTACTGTTATTTCAGAGGTGACAGGCAGTGATGCATCGGCTTCCACTGACAGCCTCCGTTATAACTTGTGTAGCTGTGAAGGCAGGTCTAATGTATATCTTTAGCTAGCCAGTCTATTGCCACCTCAGTGCTGCAGAAATAGTGGGATGCATGCAGTTGTTGCAAGTTGATGTTTCTTTGTGATGTCACCCCTTTAGTTATAGCTAAATGAATAAAAGAAGTTTCTGTTTATTTTTTTACAGCTAAAGCTTAAGCTCTTTGTAAACATTTTTTCATCTTATTATAAACACTTTCCTGATATCCTGTCATTCTGATAAACAGGAAAATGCAAGAGAAAAAAAAAAGTTTTCATGGTTTTGATACCGGGACAGCTTTGTCATCTTTACCTCATGTAAATTAATAAATATAATTCCAGGTTGCCAATCTACTTTGGTCAATTGTTTATTGATGATGCCAGAATTTCATTGCTTATTAAGGGTTTCTCATGGTTCTATAAACACTATTCTTTTCCTGTTTTCTCAGTCACAGATAAAATCAGATAAGAGAACACAATATTGTGATATCGGAGCATGCCTTTCCTGTCTGCTCTAAAACTGTAGAAAAAGAAAAATAAGACAGCCTTTCAGGAATAATATTTAATTTTCTGATGCTTAACTATTTAAGCCATGGTGAAAGGAAAAAAAAAGCATAGAACAAAAGATTAATTTTCTTTCCCTTGAAATCAGTATCAGCTTCTTAGATCACCTAATAGAAAAATGTTGATGTCCCAGTTTTCCATTTTGTGATCTGATGGTAACACTCTCACTGACACCAGTTAGGGCCATGATATTAATATGTAGAGAACACTCTACATATTGTAGAGAACATTGAATTATTTTTCCATGAAAATTCAAGGAGTGACAGAAGCACTGAAATCAATGTGTAACAGTATGTATTACTTAATGTGATTGCTGATAACTATTTTATAATGCTTGCATTCATCCATTCTCAAAAATGCTGTTAGCTATATCAGCCTAGAAAAGTGATTAAGTGTTTTTTTTTTTATTTTGTTGTGATTTTCATAATCCTAGATTGTATATATCAGCAGGAAGGACTTGATACCTTTATTAGAACCTCAGTATCTGCATTTATATTTAAAATGTTAGAAATATAACATTGAAACCTGCAAGTTGTGAAGGATAAAAAGTCATGTTTAAATAGAGAAACTAAATTACTCCTTCCAAGAGCCAATAAAACTGAAAAGCATTCACTGTAAAAGTAATAAAAACTTATGAGTCCCATTTTATTAAAACTACTATCCTCTTTCCTGATGGAGCTGGATTACTTAAAGGATAGACTAGTGACATTTTATGTCTTGCAGGGGGTTTATGTCTAAGGTGAGGTCTCCTGAAATTAATATAGTCATTAATACCAGTAGTTGAACTAATCCATTGAATATTTTTAACTCTTTGAGTACCCACATACCTTGACTGAGCTATAATGAGGATGTGTTGACACACAAGGAAAGAAAGAAAACAGGATAGTGATGGGTAGGCGGACATTGATTTAGACGGAACAGATAATGGAAAAGAGTCAACTACTGTGTACGAGCTGCCCACTGTTGGTATGAAAGCAAGAAGAATGAAGTCCAGAGGACAGACTTTTCTCTTGGTTTGAAAGAGAGAAAAGCACAGGAAGTTTAGAGTAAAACTATGTGGCAGCTGACACTAGTAAAAGTTCTTTTAGATAGCAGTGATCAGACACCAATCACTGAATTGAGTTTGCATGACCAGGTTGTGGTAGCAGAGGGGTACAGGAATAGCTTCTGAGAAGAGGTGCAAGAAGCTTCCCCCATGTCCGACAAGGCCAGTGCCAGCTGACTCCAAGACGTGCCTGCCATGGCCGAGGCTGAGCCCATCCATGGTGGTAATAGTGCCTCTGGGATAATGGATTTCAGGGGGAAAAACTTCAGCTGGAGGAAGCAGCAAGATGGTGTGAGAGAAGCAACTCTGCAGACACGCAGGTAAGCGAAAAAGGAGGAGGCGTGCTCAAGGTTCCAGAGCAGAGGTTCCCCTGCAGCTCCTGGTGCCGACCCTGGTGAGTCAGGCTGTCCCTCTGCAGCCCATGGAGGTGGAGCAGAGTTCCACCTGCAGCTGTGGAGGACCCCCCACTGGAGCAGGTGAATGCCTAAAGGAGTCTTTGACCCTCTGGGAAGCCCCTGCTGGAGCAGGCTCCTGGAAAGATGCATGTAGAGGAGCCCTTGCTAGATCAAGTGTTCTAGGAAGCCTTGTGACCCAGTGGGTGACCCACATTGGAGCAGAGTGTTCCTGAAGGACTGCCCCCCATGGAAGGAATGCACACTGGTGCAGGGGAAGAGTGTGAGGAGTCATCTCCCTGTAGAGGAAGGAATGGCAGGGACAGTGTGTAATAAATGACTGCAGACTCCATTTGTGGTCCCCCTGTGCCACTGGAGGGGAATAGATAAAGAATTTGGGAGTGAAAGTAGGCCCAGGAAGATGGGAGAGGTAGGGAAAAAGGTCTTCTAAGATTTGATTTTATTTCTCATTATTCTACTTTGATTTGATTGGTAACAAATGAATCTAATTTCCCCATGTTGAGTCTGTTTTGCCTGTGGCGGTATTTGGTGAGTGATGTCTCCCTGTCCTTATCTCAACCCCTGAGCCTTTAATTGTATTTTCTCTCCCCTGTCCAGTTGAGGGGGGGAGTGACAGGGTGGCTTTTGTGACCACCTGGCATTCAGCCAGGGTCAGCCCAACAAAACTGCTTCAGTAGTCAGAAGTCTCCTCTTTCAGGCATTCAAGTAATGTTGTTGAAAACTATACATTATAAAATCTTCTGGTGTATATAAATGACCAAAGGAAAACTGCAAAATTCTTTTTGATCTGCTTGTGTACCACGTAACATGAAAAGCAGAAAGGGTCCATTTTTCCAATGAAAATGAATCCAATGCATCATGAGTTTTTCTTCAGTGGGACTTTGTTCTTTGGCTTTGGTATTTAGGACTGTAAAATGTACACACACTTTATTTTAGAAACTCTTATTATCTATAAATAACAATGTAGGAAGATGTACCCTAAGAAAACTGTGTTCTGAATGTGCAGCAATTACCCAGAAGCTGGAAGTTTGGACTATTAGGTACCTATATTGAATTTCTTTGCTGTTCATTATGAAATCTAGCAAATAACTGTCTATGATATATATGTTGTTTTTGAGTATAATTGCTTTTCTTTTAATACAACGTGATGTAAACAAGCAAGCATACAAAAAAGAGGTATAATTTAAAACAAATTAAACAATGGCTTGAATTATGTAAAGGTGCTTTTTTATTTGGATAAAGGTGAAGAAGAATCTCATCAAAAATCTGGTAAATGATTGAGTCTTTTATCATTGATTAGTACAGGATTCATTTTGTATTATCAGAAGATCTTGGAAACTCTCTTTTGTGTCTATTAACATGTAAAAACATGATGTCATGAAATTAATGTTTAGAATTAGATGGTTTTCTGTCAGCCCAGTTTGTACAAAATGAGCAGTAGGAGCTATCAGATAAAAGACAGAGTTCCAAAATGCAGCAGATATTCCATAGGAAATAATGAGATTTCAGTTCCTCCTGTCTGTATCACTTAAAATCACAGTAAATAAAGCTCAAACAGACAGTTGTAAGAAAAGCACCTTTGATATGCATGTCATAGCAAGTTTAAAAGTAAAACTTTGAATTATTTACTCAGTGTCTTTAAAAATATTTTAACCCATGAAAAATACTAAATACTGTTTTGTTTTAAGAAGTACTGGCTGGGAAAATAGACTCTTTCTGATAAAAGAAAATTTATATTGATATGATTTCAGTACTCAAATACTCATGGTTCATTAAAGACGAAACAAAGATATCTGAAATTTATCATCTGTATCTATTGAACCTCCAAAAATTTGTGACTAAAGTGTTCTGTCAGATTTCTTTTCCTAAGATGGATCATTAGATGTGTCATCATGAAATATGATAATATTGATATTTGATGTTATTATGTAAAATTCACAAGTATTTTCATTAGCTGATATTCCAAATTTGGGTTGCTTCTTATTAAAACACACAGCTTTATGATTACCACTGAAATCCTTTAGTAAACTGTATATAACACTGTGAATAGGTAAAAATATAACTTACGAGTCGTTAAAAGCAAAGTAAGTATCTCTTTAGATATAGAATGTTATTTATGATGTGAGAAATTTGAGATAATGTTTTCCTGATATGAAGTGTTATGGGCATGCTTCACTATAAAAGCAGCATTTTCTGAAAATTAAGCATCTTTAAGGGGAGTTGGCTTATACTCTTAAAATTCTGGTCTTCTTGGCTTTTGGATATATGCTCTTAATGGTAGAAACCCATCACAGTTTAAAGTGATTCACAAAATTAGGTATTAAAAAGAACAGTGCAGTGACTTACGTCTTAATTCTTTGTTTGTTCTGTTGATTAATTTACAAGTCAGTACAGGTTGACATGAAATGGAATAGCAGGCTGAAAACAATGGTCAAAATGTAAAAATCGTATGATACAGTTTGGGCTACAAGGTGTGGACTCAATTGGGTAAGGAACTATGGCAACAGTAGTGACAGGGCTATTTATAATACCTACTGTTGTGCAACATAATATGAAGAGGAGTAATTTAGACATTATTAGAGCTGGCTAATGTTGTATGTTTTCAGGAAATCTGTCCACATCTAAGGGAAAGACCTCCTATGGTAATGATAGCAAAGTTTGATTCTGTGTCTTAAGAGACAGGATGAGTATCCTTTCCTCCAAGGTGCTTTTTCAGGTAATTGATTGTCCATTTCTTAGCCTGTTTTTATGAGTGCTCTAGAAAAAGCACTGTGACATGCATAGCCTTCTGTTTATCAATCAGAAAAAAAACAACAGTCAAAGCAGAGGGTTTGTGCTCTCTTTTTTCAGCTGCAAGCCTCTCATGCCTTTGACAGGCAATGACCATCAAGGAGTTTCTATCCAAATTCTGACTTTTGGAGTGAACAGCATTTTTTGCTTCCATTTCAACCTTGGGTTTCCCAGATTCTCTACAGTACTGAAAGCTGGCAATAAACATGTCCCAGCATGGTCTGGCAGCATGTAAGAGCCACACAGACTTTCAGGTATGGGCAGAAGAGCCAGCTAGGGCTACAGCTGTGTTTTATGCTGGGGAAGACAGGAAGCTGTTGGACAATATAATATGAGGAAAAATTGTTATTTTAGCTGGTATTTAAGGCTTTTGAAGTTTCTTTGGTTATTCTGAAAATTGTCAGGAAGTAGGACTAAAACTTGAAGAATTTGCCTTTTAAATACTTTTACATCTACTTAATTTTGTGGAGTTTTCATTCAAAGAGTAGAGGAATGTGTCTTTCAAACTCTCTTACTGTATAGACTTCTTGCCTTTTCCATTTTGCCATTGCTACGTTGTATTTTGCTATCCTTCTCTTCTCCTTTCAGCACTGGTGTCTTCTACTTTTTCTGCTTTGAGCTACTTGGAAGGCTTTGGGGATTTTGCACTCAGGTGTCACACAGAGCTAGAATCCAGGTTTCCTGCAAAGTTACAACATACCCCTCTAGCATCTCAGCTTCCTCCCTGTTTTTCCACATTATCCTTCTCCTTGGCAGTATTCTAAATTCTTTTCTCTGCCATCTCCCACAGCAGTAACTCCATGTCTTTCCCTGGTTGCCA
>WAAG01001358.1:0-11533 GCA_013390105.1 Tichodroma muraria
TTGTTTGGTTGTTTTTTTTGGGGTTTGGTTTTGTTTAAAAAAAAACATAACATTTAAAAATGTATTTATTGTATTTACATTTCTCCATAAAATAAAGATGTATAGTTTATGTTCTGTTCTTTTTCAGACCTCTTAATTTTTTTTGTTTGGTTGTTTGTTTGCACTATATTCTTTTACTATGAGTTCATCTAATAGAGCAGAGAATAAAATAGGTTTTCCTTAAGATGTGGTTTCAAAAATTATCTTTAACCTTCCTGAAGAAGCTCACTATATTTTTGGGCAACTTCCAACAATGTTTACTTCTTTTGGCCAATCTTAAGCTCGTAAAGTTCCAATACATTTAAATGATGGTGCTAAAAGTCATCTAAGAGGTTATGAAATCCCCAGACTTAGAAATTGTGAAAACTTGCCTGGATAAACACCTGAAAAACCTAATGTATCATTGAAGTCAGCATTCTTTGAGCACAAAGTTGTACTAGGCGAACTTCAGAGATGTCTTCCACCATCACTCCCAATAGTATTTTACATTATATATTTTGTATTTTGCAAAAACAGCTGTCTGGATGCTACAGACAGCTGTTCTCACATCAAAACTCAAGCGTTTTGGGGGCCCAGACATTGTCAAAGCTCAGAGACAAGGCCAGGGTGCTGGGTTCTGAAGGTGTGGAACAACCAGATGTGGTATGTGGAGAAAGTGGTGCCTTAACAAGAAAACTTATGGTGTTCATAAAGTGCACTTATGAAGAGTGTTATTCTGAGGTGTCTTTAAATAGTAGGTGATGAACATCTGGGTCATTACATATATACAAGGTTGAGAACTGGCCCTCCAACTTTTCCAGAGTGATAAAAAAGGTTAGTTATGATCGTTATTGTGTGAGAGCTCAGCCGGAAACTTCAGCATATATTGAAACTGTGCCCAGTATTTATCAGCTCTGTATGCAAATTTAGACAGTTGTAAGAAAACTGCATCCATTGTGGGAAGCCCACTAAGGTGAAATTGGAAAAGATCCATGTGTGATTCGGAAAGGACTTTGTGTCTAGTTTCAATTCTAGGATAGAACTGTTATCACCGTTGTTTCAGATTTTGGATAAAGTTTATGAGTTTATCTTTTTATGTTTATTGTTCTTATATGAGCTTAAAGCAAGCAGTTTTGTTTTGTTTTGTTTTGTTTTGGCTTGGTTTGGTTTTCTTTAATTTTTCTTTTTTTTTAATTAAATATGCTAGAAGAATGAGAGTATTGTATCTCAGAGATTTGAATTTCTAGTGATTTGGACTTCTATGTTCAGATGTCTTGATTTTTTTTAAGAATTAAAAATTAGAGCTAAATAAAAGGAGGCTATGGCACATCTCAATTTGCCAGGTTTTGTTTTGTTTTTTTTTCTTATTAATGCATGTGGAAAATACTTTTATTAATAAAAATCCAAGATAAATTGTTCCTATCACATGAAACAAACTCTCAAACTTCTCTGTTGCCCAATGGATGCAGAATCATGCAGAAAGACATTAGCACAAGAATTCAGGATGGTATTAGGTAAACCAGCTTTATTCTTTAACTGTAGGCATTCATATTTAGCCAGACACAAAATCATATCCATTTAACTATGTTGTGTCTTGCTCTGTGTGAGTTCTGCTATAGTCAATTTATATTCCTTGTGATCTATGGCATGAGGAGGAAATAGCTGTAGGAGTTAATACTAAATACTCTGTTTTGTAGGGTAAAATACTTGCAATGTTGGAGGTCTGACTGATGTAATAATGATAAAATGCTATTTCTACTACATTAACCAATTACCAACAAAAGAATAAGCCTCTCACTGCTTCTGATCAGGAATTCACCCTGGACCTGATAAATAATGCTAACTAAAGATTTTCCAGAGGAGTTACTCCTTGACAAAGCTTCCTCACCTCAAACCCTCTACCCCCTTATAACAATAGAGTTTTCTGAAGGAAAAAAGTCAGCTGTTGCAGCACATGTCATAGGAGTAGAAAGTAAATTAGAAAGTTTCTGGTGAAAGCTTCTTTGATGATTGTTTCCTTGTGCATGTTTGATTTGAAGAGTTCATTCCTTCATGTTGTTGAAAACTGCCAAGGAAACCATGTAAAAAGAATTTGGGGAAAGTAGCAGGACAGTACAAATGAGAATATTTTCTAGCTGTCATGCAGAAAGAGATACTGAACTATATAAAGATTAAGAACTTAGTAATCATTTCTCTCTATTAATGTTTTTATTGCTCATTTAAAATTACATACAAAATCCTAAAAAGTTTCCATTTGCTTTTTCTGTGTTCTTGATACCTATGTGAAGCTTACAAATCTTTAAAAGACATGCAAATTTTATTAGATATATTATGAAAAAAACCACTGAATATTTTTGATACTTTTGTGAGAATATTTGTGTCTTTTGTGAGAACACACAGTCATCCCTGGATGTTTCTTTCAATCAAAACAGAAGGCAAGCAAAATGGTTTTGTATCCTCATTCTTTTTCTTTTCCTATCTTTCAAGAATCCACAAATCTGTCTTGTTAGTTTGTGTTTTGGTTTCCAACTATATTACATATATTCCTTAATACAGTTTTTAAATGAAGATAAACTTCACACTTAAGAGTTTTGGAGCAACACATTCTGTCTAAACACAGCTAATATAGAGTTTTTACTAAGAATTCAGGGTTAAGCTGGCCTTCCATTAAATTACGTGGGGATAATATCAGTGAAGTTAACAAGACTTCGATCAGGTTGCCTGCAACTCACTGCAGGCTACCCTCTGACAGTTTAGTAGAAGATATTTCATGAACTTCAAGACCTTGAGATTCTAAGGACTGTATTACTCTTCCCTTTTAGTTACAATATTTTTTACTCACCATATTCTTAGATCTGATACAAATAATGGAGTCTAAATATTTGGAACTACTCAATTAGCTCTGATATGTAACCAATGGATCTTGCTTCTTTCTTAAGATCTACATTATTTTATTTTAATGTAATTAATTCATTTCAGCTATGACTCCATCTTGAGCTAAATTTCTCATATGCTGTTCAGAACACTTCACTGAAGTCTGAGACTTAGTTTGTCTTGTTAAAGTCTTTTCCTTCATTGTATAACGACCTCACATATAAACTCTATATAGAGACAATTTATTTGCTGAGGCTAGTGTTATTAAATATATTAACATATTTTATTCGTGGAAACAGTCAGCTCATACTTAGAGTTCCATGATGTCATATGAAGATCTTTTAATGACAGTTCCAAACAAGATCCTTCACAGAAGTGTATGCTGACATTTAGCTTGTATCCCCGGAAATCAAAAGTCAGAGTACTGACAGGGGAAATATAGAGCTGGATACATCAAATGCTTTTATGCTTGTGTTCTCATTGTGAACTGCTGTTTGTTTTATCTTAACACAAAGATAGTATTCACTGAAAGGAGATTGGTCATTTGCTTGCCAGCATGTCCTGAAACAGAAAAAAAATCTATTTAATTTTCTTAGGCTAAAGCTACTTAACAGTTATCATTGTCAGATATAAAAAGACGCCAAATATAAAGTACTCTAATTTTTGAACTACTATTAATATATGAGGAAAATAGCAACACTCAAGCATGTGTCAATAACAGTTTCTTTCCAGAGTTACCCAAGAACCACTGAAATACCTAACTGAAATGGGATGTTTTGGGGCAAAATCATGCCTTACAGTACAGCCTAACTTTGTAAGTTAAAACATTTCTCCACCTAGTCAGTGTGATTTTGGTTGGCAGATTTTCCTGATAACCTTGTCTGGGCTTAGTTTTTCCTATTTTCTGGTGACAATGAATTGTCTATTCTATAATCAATTTCATTAAATGTGTATGCTTATAAATATATATATATATATATGCACATACACGTACATGCTACAGTACAGTGATTTATTATACATAGTTGTTTCTTGCGTATTACATAAAGTTTGCAAATAGAAAATACAATAAAGAAAGCACATTTCTTTTAAAGGCTGGGATAATTACATGGGAGGAGATTCTGCCACCTGTTTCCAGATCTGCCTAGATATTTTATAACACCTAGTCATGGAAGATGAATCAGAGAGTAGGGCTGATTTAAGCTTATTTTCTGAATATTATAAATTTAGATGATTAAATGAAACACTAAGTATTTTCTAGAGTTAGAGGGGAAAAGGACCTTCATTAAAATTTAATCCAAAGATAATTCTGTGTATTGGGTTTGTGTAGAACAAACCCAATACAGTTGGTGGGTTTTAGTAGCAGGGGGAAGCTACAGGGGTGGCTTTTGTGAGAAGCTGCTACAAACTTCTGATAGAGCCAATGCCAGCTGATTTCAAGATTTATTTGACACTGGCCAAAACTGAGTCTATCAGGGACAGTGGTGCTGCCTCTAGGACAATACAGTTCTTAGGAAGAGGGAAAAAAAACCAGAATAACTAGGCAACTGCAGTTGGAAAGAGGAGCACAAAGTTCAATGGATTAATATATGTTCAGGTTCAAGTGAGAACACCCACATACTTTCCCTGAGGATGCAAATTTTCCACTGTTATACAACACTGTGGATCATGCACAATCCCTTGGTGGAAGGTCCCAGAAATTTGTTTGATTTATGACACTTTCTAGGATACAGCCACCGTTATGACAGCCTAGTCAGACCAGTTATTGCCCATCAGAAGGGATGAACATCTTCAGGCTGACATGTGAATGTCCCGATACTTTCCCCAGGGGAGGGGGGAATTTTGCACCTGAGCCAATTGTGTAAGGGAGGATATTGGCATAGTAAAAAGCATTATCCCACCTCTGCAGATCTGCTTCTTATCAGCCTTCTCACCCATCTGACTCAAAACCCCACTTACTGCTAAAGGAAGTTTGGTTTGTTGTGGTCATTCTCTGATGGTGGGTGTGCAGCTTTTCTGCACCAGGGATGCTTTTATGCAGATAAGAGGTTTTGTCATCATACACCTAAGAACTCTCCTCCCCTCTTTGCTGGGAGGGTACAAACCCGGCCTCAGCAAAGTACCTGCTGCTTTTGCAATTGGCCAATTGTTTGAGACACTAACCTTTCATATTTCAGTGTCTTACACATGGTGAGGCATCTGTGCCCCTCCACCACATGGAGGTCCATGCTGGAGCAGAGATGTACCTGCAGCCCTCAGGTGACCACACACCAGAGCAGATGGGTGCCTGAAGGAGGCTGTGACTATGGAAGGCTGCACTTGAGCAGGCTCTTGGCAGGACCTGTGGACCTGTGGAGAGCAGAGCTCACACTGAAGCAGGTTTGCTGGAAGGACCTGTGACCCCACAGGGGACCTATGGTGGAGCAAACTGTTCCTGAAGGACTGAACCCTGTGGAAAGGGTTCCATGAACCCTGAGCAAGGGTTCTGCTCCCATGCTGGCGCAGTTTGTGAAGAACTGCAGCCCATGGGAAGAACCCACTGGAGAAGTTCATGGAGGATTATCTCCCATGAAAGAGACCCTACACAGGAGCAGGGGAAGACTGTGAGGAGTCCTCCCTCTAAGGAGGGACAGAGACAACATATGAGGAACTGATGCCAACAGCAGTACCCCTGCACTGCTGGATGGGTAGGAGGTAGAGAAAAATCGTGAGTGAATTTAAGGCCAAAAACTAGGCAGGAGTAGGGGGAGGGTGTTTTGACACTGGCCAAATGCCAGGCACCCACAAAAGAAAAACTGGTGGTGATTGTGCGCACGATGGCAGGCAACAAGCTGTTCATGAGCCAGCATCACCCTTGTAGCCAAGAAGGCCAGTGGTGTCCAGGGGTGCATTAGGAGGAGCTTTGACAGAAGAGTGAGAGAGGGGATCCTGCCCCTCTACTCAGCCCTGCTGAGGCCACATCTGGAGTGCTGTGTCCAGTTCTGGGCTCCTCAGTACAAGTGAGACATGGAACTCCTAGAGTGGGTCCAGTGGAGGGCAACAAAGATGATTAAGGGATTGGAGCATCTAGCTTACAAGGTAAAGCTGGGTGAGTTGGGCCTGTTCAGCCTTGAGAAGAGACAACTGAGAGGAAACCTCACCAATGTGCATGAGTATCTAATGGGAGGGTGTCAGAAGGATGGACCAGGCCCTTCTTGGTGATGCCAGCCAACAGGACAAGAGGCAATGGGTAGAAACTGATGCACAGGAAATTCCACTTGAATATGAGGAAGAACTTCTTTACTGTTCAGGTGACCAAGCACTGGAACAGACTGCCCAGAGAGGTTGCAGAGTATCTCACTGGAGATACTCAAGAACCCTCTGGATATAATCCTGTGCAATGTGCTCTAGGATGACCCTGCCTGGGAAGCAAGGTTAGATCAGATGACCCACTGTGGTCTCTTCTAACTTCTTTTGTAATTCGAAACCTGGACACAGAGTTCTACATCAAGCAATCAGAATAAATCTTTATTCATTCAGACTATCAGCGAATATGCCTATATTCACTTCTCACTGCAAAGGTTTTCCTGGCTCAGGAGGTTAGGCTTTCTTTTCTTTTTAGCTAGAAACATTGGGTAGTGTCTTGCTTTGATATAGGGCTACTCCTTAAACCAAAAATAAACAGCCATGTGACAGAAATGTAATAAAACCAGAAAAAAAATAATAAAAAAACCCAACAAAAAATCCAACAAAAAACCCAAATGTATGTTTCTTCCTGTTTTTCTACCAAACAGATATGTTTAAGGCAAATCTCAGGGGTGTTATTGAAAAAGTTAATCAAATAGATTTAAAGAATTGGATTTTAAACAGCTTAATCAAGTTCTGTTTCTTTAGTATTTCAATGTATTTCTGCTTTTAAAAATCTCCTACTGTAAGGCAAGACAAACTGTAATACATATGCAAGTGTGTTTAAGTGTGTGTGGGTGTATGAACATGTACAATATCCGTTGATTTCATAGTAAGAGTCAACTGTGAATGCCTTACGGCTTTTTTTATGAGATTTTGTCTTTCCATTTTTATTTAATTTTTTAGAAATATGGTTTCCTCCTCTTGACTTTTTCTCCAGGCTATTGTTTATCCCAATGGAAAAATTTTTATAACCAGGATTTGTATCTTAAGCATAAACACTGACAACTTGCCTATAGCTATATTGCCTACAGAAGCAATTACAGAATGACTAGATTGCACATGAGCAGATCAGAATCAACATTTTACTGCAAATGTCTTTTAAATAGAAATACATTATCATTAGAAAATGTTAGTTTTGGCTGCAAAGTTAAAGGCAGAACATCAACAAATCAAAAATGCTTTCATCCCTGGGGGAAAAAAATATTCCATTTCATGAAATAAGAGTGTGGAAGTATAAAAAAGCAGCTCATAAAAATCACTGACTAACCATGTCTCTTTTCCCATATCTAGCAATCTCCCCTATTCTCTCCTTCCCTCTGAACAGACACAGTGCTTCCCATATATTTTTTCTACTTTGAGGAAGCATTTTCTTAACGCATTGTATTTTATTCCTCTAAAACTATTTGGTATTGTGCTAGTGTTCTTCAAAATTGTTTAATGCAACATCTTATTTCTACTCTACCTTTTTATGCTCCCTTTGTGCCAAAGCTTTCCCTTATGCCTTTGTAAGATAAAAAACGATGACTTACTGTCATCATATTACAAGAATAGCAGTGATTAATGTTATAGAGAAAATGCTTCAAAGGACAAGCCTTTTCTAGAAGATATTGCAAAGTCAGATCTCTCATCATTCCAAGAATTCCCACTCCTGCCCCACTGACTTAGGAGTAGTTATTTAGGCTGGTGAAAAGTTTTAACTAAAGAAATTAAATTTTAAAAAATATTCAATTTTATTACAAGTGTATATTTAGTTATATTTCTGTTTAAGATAAATATATTGTCCTTGTATTTATAGATGAATGTAGAATTTTGAATCTCTATTTTATTTTTAATTCATTTTCTATGACTGCCAAAATAGACAACCTTGCTTATATACAGTCTGAATAATTTCAATTCACTGCTGTGTAGAAATTGCTAGTATATGCATAAAATTTCTGTAGGAGGAAGACCTTTGAACTAGATTGAACTGGCAAACAGATATTTTTTCTATTTAACTAACTTCTACTTTCTCTAATAGGTAACTTGACTTCTCATACAAACACCTGTCTATAGTCAAGTATGTGCATCTGCTTCTGGTCAGATGAACAAATAAGGAGAAAAAGAGAATTTATAAATTACGTTGAGGAGGAAACTGTAACAGAAAAACATTAGATTCAACCAACTGTTTCATCTATACCTGAGTGACAAGGAAATTAATTTATTTAATTTATTAATAATAAAGCCAGCAAATTCTTGATAGTTGAGGTTTTATTTCTCAACATTACTTTAGATAAATTCCTTAAATCAAGTAAATCAAGTATAAAGCTATAATTAAAATATTTCTGATAATAAGAACCCATGTAGATTAGATTTGATCTTGTCAGTCAGCTCTGAACAGAAGTCACATGCCTGCATTATAAAAAAACCTTCCCGTGAGTCCAAGAATTCAGTTTTCAAAACAAAATGAGAAACAGAATCCTTTTAAAGAAAGATGAAGTCCTAAAAGACTTCCTGCTTTTTCAATTATTTGTAGCTTCTTAAACATTTATAACCTTCAGTTCAGATCTGTCTCTAATTTATAATTAATATGTACAACAGATCTAAAAAAAAATTTCCAAAATAAATAAGGCACCCTGAGCATTTTTTAGCTGTATTTCACTGAGTTAATTTTCAATGACGCATTTTAGAGAGAGAAGTCAGGGATTTTACGTTTTCCTCTGTTAATGTCTCTATTGACTCTATGCTTAATATTTAAATGTAGGGAGCTTCAACTATGGTTAATTTGGATACTATTCAAAACTCCCTGAAAAAATTGTTTACATGATATTTAAAATCTTCATTACTTCCCATTGAATTAAAACCTTTCTTTTATTACAGAAAGTATAAGGTCAAGACGCAGACCATATTATCACTTTAAACAGTCTTGGATTTGCCCAAGCCTGTTGGTGATATCAACTAAAAGTTAGAGAAAAGTGAATTTCCCAATCTAAATAATAAGGACTTCAATCTTTAAAACATCTGCATACGCAAGAATCTGCTAGTACAGACAGAAATTAAAATTCTATCCTTTTCATAGTTAATTGACATTCTTATACAGCATTCAATGCAGCAAAATGCCATCTTTTTGCTGGCTTCTTGATGTCCTTTGAAATAATAAAACCACAAGTGTTTGGTAACAATACTCTGAGCATCACAGCATTTCAGCATTTGGCATCAGAGAAAAAAAATATTTCCCTGTGTTAAATATATAATTAGTGTAATACCTGCTTGAGTAGCCCTGACTGGAAATGAGCATTGGATTGAAAGAAAAGTACCACTGACATATCAAAACAAACTGTCCATTAATAAATATGACACCTGGAGGTGTGTTTTAATTACTTTTATTTGACTAATTAGAATTAATGGTTTAAAGTAATTACCTAATTACATTCTACTTAGAAATTTTGAGATGTTCAAAACACAGAGCTGGTTCCAAGAATACATCTTACTGACACCCCAAAACAATGCTGTCTTAAAAATTTCCTTTTCTATTTACTTTAGCACTTCTAAAGACATGGAGTTTCTAGAAATTATGTTTAACTGCCGCCTACAGTGTGTTGGGAGGTAGGACTGTCATGGTCAGATGATATATAAAGCCTTGGATCTCTTTGGACACCAGAGAAAATTAATCTTTGGTCTGAGCTGTCTTCAATTTAGCTAAATTAATCTTTTCCTGACTTATTGAGATATAAAAAGGGGACATCGTATCTACCTTGTGTTTGACGGGAAAGTTTAAATATAAACAAAACCATAGACTGTCTAATGTTGTAAAAACTGAATTCTTTCAAGCTTATCAGGATACAAAGTTTTGGAAAAAGGAAATGGCATCTATCTCAGGAACTTTCAGGAATATGTGGCAACTTAGTCATGGCTGTGAGGAGCTACAGTTCAAATTTAGTTATCAAAGCTGAGACATTCTTCTGTGGTTAAAGCTCTGGTTGCAATGGTTCACTAACTGACCAATAGTTAAATAAAAAATCAGAAATATCAGCTTTATAAGAACTACACTTATTTTAATATCTGAGTTGTAGTCTTTCATAGATCTATCACAAATGAGCACCTCATGCAGATTACATTTTTTAAAGTCAATCAGAACATATAGTCATGCAGAAATTGAGTAGCATTTCCCCACATTTTGTTTTCTAAAAAAAGATTATGTCAAGTTTCCCACAATAAAAAGAATGTCACCTATTTTCCAGAAAAACAGAAGGTATCTCAAGCCTGAGCTAATTTTTTTTTTAAGCTAAAGTACTTTACAAATGACCATTTAGTTATTCTTTAGTCACTACCAAGAAAAATCAAATTATCACGTCTTAGCTGCCATTGTACCTTGAGGAAAGGCAGGATTTGATTTCACATCTCAGAGGTGCTACTGAAAAAGAAAATACCAATAATCCATCCTGAGCCTTAACTGTTAATATTAAGAGAGTAATTTTTTCCACTTTCTCAATAATGAGTGGATTTGGCCTAGAAGCACCTTAAACTGATCATAATTTAATATGAACTTTGGATTTTCTGTGTGATTTTCACACAGAATTTTCATCTGTGATTTCTTTACTTCAATTTGCTGTAGACAGGATATAAAGGAAAAAGGAGAGGAGATTTAATGTTGCTGAATAAAAAAGCAGGCTACATTATTCTTTGACATTGCATTCCAAAGCCTTATTCAGTGCTCAGAATGTGAAATTTACAAAAAACAGTGAGTTCCACAACACTGATATAAACTAGTAGCATTCATAAATTTATATATTATTATCTATGTATTAACAGATTTATGGTTTATCCAAAGCAGTATGTCGTGGTTTCAGTCTGAAACCAGACAGAAATATCAATTTGTGTTATGGTTTTTAGGTTGCCAATTTAAAATTCTGTAATCAAGAGCAAAGCAAGTTCAAACTTGAAAAAAACAGACTTTATTAACTAACCCAAAGGAAAAAAAAATCAGAATGAAACCTTCAAAACACTCTTCCTCTATCACCAAATTTCTTTCATTCCCACTGACAACATACAGAAATCACATATAGAATTTTCAGTCAGTTTTCTCAATTCTAGAATAGTCTTTCTTCAATTCTTTTAGGGATTGGAGCATCTCTTATTTGCTACAGAAAAAACTAAACAAACTTTCCATGATAACAGTTGCCTGGAACATCTGTATCATGAAGTTCCTCCCATGTTCACAGCTCTTTTATAGCTGTGCCTTTGGGCCAAAATCAATGTATGGGGTTTATTTTTAAAGACAAACTGTTCAAAAACAAAGGTTCTCTTTATTTATCTTTATCCTCATTGCAGGGAACAGAGGTTCTCTTCTTCATCTTCTTCTTGGGGGGCAGAATATTCTCTGTTCAAACTTCTCAGCAATCACAGCAACACTGGCTCATTCAATATTGCATTCCTTTGCTCAGGTTTACAATTCGAACTTTTCATCTCCCCATACTTCTCTATGGTTTAAAGGAAA
>WAAG01001359.1:0-14768 GCA_013390105.1 Tichodroma muraria
CCTCACTCCCTCAGCGTCATTCCGTCACAACATCATCATCATTCCCTCACAACATCATCGTCATTCCCTCACAACCTCAGCTTCATTCCCTCACACCCTCAGTGTCATTCCCTCACTCCCTCAGCGTCATTCCCTCACAACATCAGCGTCATTTCCTCACAACCTCAGCCCCATTCCCTCACTCCCTCAGCGTCATTCCCTCACAACCTCAGCTTCATTCCCTCACACCCTCAGTGTCATTCCCTCACAACTTCAGCTTCATTCCCTCACACCCTCAGTGTCATATCCTCACAACCTCAGCCTCATTCCCTCACAACCTCAGCCTCATTCCCTCACACTCTCAGCATCATTCCCTCATAACCTCATCCCCATTCCTTCACACTCTCAGCGTCACTCCCTCACTTCCCCAGCCCCTTTCCCCTCACAGCACCACCAGTTTTGGGGCCATAGCTCCAGTTCTCCTGTCACTTTCAGGGCTGTAGCAGCTTCTCTTCCAAAGCCCAGAATCTTCCTTGCTAAGCTTTGTTAACTTTAGATGAAAGTAAAGCAAAGTAACATCAAAGTATCTCAAGTGTTAATTGCCTTGTGAGGGGACAATCCTGTTTTTGTGGCCATCCATAATCTCAGCGTGTTCTTTGATTTTTCCAGCTTGCATTTCCAGTCTCTGGCCACCTGCCTCATCTTTCCCTTTTCCCACCTTCCTCCTTCCCCACCTTTTCCATCAGCAGCACACAGCAAACGTGTTTAATTGCCTGTCACACTGTGTTGTGTAGCCAATTGCCTTTGGATGCGGGATCCCAGGGCTTTTAACTGCCAGAGGGCAGAGTTAGGTGGGATATGGGGAAGGAATTGTTCCATGTGGGAATGCTGAGGCCCTGGCACAGGGTGCCCCGAGAAGCTGTGGCTGTCCCTGGATCCCTGGAAGTGTCCAAGGCCAGGTTGGATGGGGCTTGGAGCACCCAGGGGTAGTGGAAGGTGTCCCTGCCCATGGCAGGGGTTAAGAATGGATGGGCTCTAACTCCCTCCCAACCCAAACCAGTCTCAGATTCCAAGACTTCTCTCCCAGAAGGGCCGCCCCAGCGCAGTTCTTCAGGCAGAGCACTGTACATCATCCATTCCAGGGACACTTTCCAGCAGGAGCCAGATCTCTGGGCACTTCCCAATGCGCCCCATCCGTGCATCCAGCCCCGCAGTGCTCACCATTATTTCCACACCCAGCACTTAAGTTCCTCATTAAGATGTGTTAACTCATTTAATTCTCTCTCAGGACTGAAAGTGCTTATCTTTAATGAACTCTCTGCAGAGCCAGAGCTGTCTGGGGAGATTTAAAACAAACCCTCCAGCAGCTGGTCAGGGTGTGATTAATGTTGCTATGGACTCCAGAGGAGCCAAACGGAGGGGACAAGAACTCCAAGACTCCCATGCAGGGTTACACGCTCTGCCTTGGTGAACCGAGCTCATTCCTTCCCAAAATCCCGTACAGCTGGTGGTGCGGGATGCAGTCAGCAAGGACTTCCATCGTCTCTGCTGCTGTCAGAAATGATGGGTGAGGGTCAGGGTTAGGGTTCCCAAGCAGAAATGCTGACCTAGAAGCTGGGGATGAACTCACCCAGGAACTGGCACACAAGGATTTTCAAACTTCTGCAGAGGCAGACTGGCTGCTGTGGTACTCCTGAACCATATGGAAAGGAGGATACTCTGGGGTGTACCCTGAGCCAGGATGCCAGGGGATGTCCCTGGAAGGGAATTCCCACCTTGATACTCTTATTTCTACTGCCTGAACTCCTGGAGGTATAAAGACAACCCAAAGACGCCTTTTCTTTGTTCCCCTTTTCACTTTCTCTGCCAGTAAATAGTTACATCTTTGCATCCTCCACAGCTCCCCTAATGCATCTGTCAGAAAGAAAACTGTGCTGAAGCAGTGGCCGTCCCCCTCACTGGGGTCCAGAGAAAGCAATCCCCTCTGCTGTGGGACTGTCACTGGGCCAGGGAGGAGCCGGGGGTCACTGGAAGCAGCTTCCAGCTTCACGCTTGTGATCCCTGGCCAGGAAAGCTCTGACAGCTCTGCAGCCATCAACAGAGCACGAAATAACTTGGCAATGATCCTACATCACGAGCAAAGATAACTAAGTTGCAGTCAGCTCCTGACAGATAATGCAGGGAAATTCATTTAACAAGTCATGGCTGCTAACAAATCTAACTTCCCCAGCACCTGGGGCACACTCCATGTCTCTCCACGTGCACACCAGACATTAAGCAGGTTTATTCCCTTTTTTTAATGCTGAAGAATCTTCCCAGCTTCTTCTTTGTGCGCTACAAATTCTGTACGGCAACAGATCACGGTCATGCTCTGCTGTTTGACATCCACAGTGTTAAGGGAATTGTAGCAGTCAGCTGGAAGCACTGGAATATTGCCTGGGACACAGTTGCTGTTCAGTATGTAGTGGTCGGAATTTGGGCCTTTTGCTGCAGAGGATGAGGCTCTCAAAGTCCTCCTCCAAGGCTGTACAACTGCCCCTGAATTTCCAGAGAGGTCATCAGACTTTACCGGCAGTGGCATTTACCCAGCGCTCTGCCAGGGGAATACTGAAGCTCCAGAATGTCACGCTGTGATGTTAAGGCTGTAAAAGTACGACTTTCCCCCCAGATAGATCATATTTCTATGTCACAAGCTAGGAAAGTTGTTTAACTCTGCAGAGCCTGGCAGCAGGGTCACCTTCCCACAACACCAGCAGCAAAGCCAAGTGCAATCATCCCTGCATTTCCTCTCCTGACCCCAAAGGGGTTTTTCACCCATTTTTGTGCAGGAGCCATGAATTCTTTCAATCCACTTACCTGCTCCTTCTTCCCCCTCATTATCTCTGCCTCGAGTGTCTGGGAGAGACGGGGGTGTTCACCTGGAGAGGAAAAGGATCCAGTGACACCTCAGATCCCCTTCCAGTGCCTAAAGGGGCTCCAGCAGAGCTGGAGAAGGACTTGGGTCAAGGCATGGAGGGACAGCACACAGGGAATGGCTTCCCACTGCCAGAGGGCAGGGTTAGCTGGGATACTGGGAAGGAATTCTTGGCTGTGAGGGAGGGGAGGCCCTGGCACAGGTTCGGAGCAGCGTGGGGTAGTGGAAGGCGTCCCTGCCCATGGCAGGGGGTGGAACAAGATGATTTTTCGTGTCTCTTCTGACCTGAACCCAGGCAGTTTTACAAAGAGGCCAATGCAGCACCTCCCGGCCTGTGTGGAGCATCCTCTCTGCAGAGGGGGCTGTTCCCTCCATCCTGCCCAGAGAGGTGTTGCGCACCTGGCATTTCTGCATGCCCAGAGCTCCGGGGAGGGGGCTGTGCCCAGGGGAGCACTGAGGAGCCATCGTTTGGGGTGGTGGCACGTTTCCCAGCAAGCACACAGATCAATCCCTCCGGCTGCTGCTGGAGCCATCAGGCTGATGCAGCACTTTCATTCCCACAGTGAATTGCTCCTTTCCTCCTCTTCCCTCTCTACAATATGCAGGCAGTTTTTTTTGCTCAGTTGCTTATTCATGCCTTAATGCCACTTGACTTCCAGTGGGCTCTTAGAGCCCTTTCTGTGCATGCTCTGCAGCACCACTGGGATTTTCTGCGCTCCTTAAACTACTTCTGCCTGCCTTTCCTGCGGAAACACCTCACTGCGCCGGGGTTACACAGCTTCCCCTCTTGGATTTGCCATCCAGCTGAACACGGCCATTGCCTGAGTGAAATGGAAACAGCAGCAAAGCCTTTGGAATATACAAGCAGGCTGAGAGAGCCCCTCTTGGTCGCTGCTCAAAACCAGCTTGATCAAGGTCTTACCCAGGTCCACAACCTCCCTGAGCAATCTGTTCCAGTGTCTCACCACCCTCCCAGTAAAGAATTTCTTCCTAATACCCGGCCTCAATTCCCACTCTCTGTTTGTGCCCACTGACTGCAGCTCCTGCAGAGTCGGGAGAGTTTCTTAGGGAGAGCTGGGTCCCAGGAGGTGGGGCTGGCAGAGCCCTCTCTGCCTGATCCAGCTGCAAATGAGGCACCTCTACCCCTGCCCAGCCTTTTGCATGTCTGCTCTGTACAAAGTCCTTTTCATCTCCCAGAGGTGTTTCCTGAAGAGATCTTGCTCCTTAAACCTCCACATTTCCCTCCTCCTTCCCAGCAGCTGTTCCACCTGGCTTCCTTTCCTGGATGAGAAGGAAGAAGGGATCACAAGCCCTCCCGTGGATATTGATACTGGTATTTGCTGTTCCTTTTAACAGGCAATCTTTCCTTGAGCCATTTGCTTTCCAAGGCACTTAGCTGTTGCTGTGAGGTCTGGTGCACCTCCAGCTTTCACTTCACTGAAAATCCTCCTATGGGAGCAAGGATTGACCCTTCGCACATGCCCGTGGGTGTTGTTCCTTTTCTGTGGGGCTGACCAGGGATGGAGGAAGCTGGAACTCCTTTAGAGGCAGCCGAAAGGCCTCTGTCTAGACTAATGTGATCTTCCAGCTTACTCACTGAGGCTGTTTTTCCATGCCCAAAGCACAGATATTTTAACTTGCTTCTTAAAGCAGTTAGCAGAATTCCAATCATCAATCAGCCCTGGCAGCCTATCCAAAAGGCATGGCCAGGAACTGTGCATTAATTGTGAATGCTTTGCTGAATTTACTGCATGGCAGCACCGAATTTTTCACTCTGAGATGAAGCATGAATGTGCTGCTTGGCACGATCAATACTTTTCTAGGTTGCTAGGAAATTATCAGGGGCTCAGTGCCCACGCGTGGGGTATTACCACCCTCCCCGGCAAAGCACAGAAATGCATCAGCTCCTTCCCTGCAGTGGAGCTTCTGTGGATCAGCCTTGGAAACAGGCTGGGCACAAATTGGGACCCCATCAGCCAGGGCATCACCAGTGGAGACAAGGAAGTCATTATCCCACTCAGAACTTGTCAGGCCACTCCTGGAGTACTGTGCTCAGCTTTGGAAAAGATGGAGATTCCCTGGGACAGAAAAGATGAGGGGTAATGGGTGCACTTACTTTCCCCTGGGGATATTCCAGCTGGACACGAGATAATTATTTTTCTCGGTGAGAAGAATTAGCCATTGGAATAATCTCCCCAGAGAAGCAGAGGATTCCTGCAACTCAGAGTTGCAGTCATGTTGGGTTTTTTTTGGATAGACAACAAAAACCTCTCGCTTCCTGGAGAATTTCTGAAGGGATCACAGGTGATACTGGTGTGTCCCAAACACACGGGCTTATGCTTTTGCACATCCTTGGAGCAGCTGCCAATCCACGCTGCTCCCTCGGGAGATGCTCACGGGAGATCCAGAGGCATCACTCCCTTTCAATCAGCCCTAGCTGGTCAGCTTATTCAAATTTCTGTATCTGAACCAAGCTGCGTTCAGCTTCCATTAAAATTATCCCAAGACTTTGCTCAGCCCTGAACCACGGCGTGAGTCCCCACGGATGTCCAGAGCCTCCTGATGGTGTCACTATGTCCCAGAGTGAGCTGCGTGCTCCTCAGCAGCCCCGCCACAGGTCTACTCTCACAGAAAAGCCTGGGCAAAGTCCATGACCTCTTGCTTTTCCCCAAAACCCTGGTCATCAGAGCCTGAGGATTTTGCTGGTCCCATTTCCAACACTTCAACCCTTTGCTGCTGAGCCTTACAAGACAGAGCAGGCATTTTTCATTCATTACAGTAAACAGAGCCTTAATCCAGGCCTTTAAATCTGTCTAGATTTTGAAATAATTACAAGCAGCCTCCTAACTTGTACGAAGTTTGATTTAAGCCTCAATTTAATGGTTTATCTGGAGAGCAGGAAGTAAGCTGGCACTGCCAATTAGGAGCCATCTGTTTTCTCTTAATCTTCTGCAGGCCTCAGACCAGTAAACAAGAGCCACCACAGCTGGACCATCCCCGGTGCCAGGCGGAAACAACCCACCAGGGCTGCCTCTGGGGACCGTGTCCTGGGGTCCTAAGGGATGAGTGACTACCTCCAGCCCCGGGAACAGTGGGGAGCGTGGCAAGGTGGAAGAGGGATGCTCTGGAGAGAGGGTCAAGGACCAACACGGGGCAGTGCTGGAGAGGAGGGAGAGCTTCCTCAACAGAGAGGACAGAGATCATTGCTTTGAGCAGGACCTGACACCCTGGTACCTGGGAAAAAACTTTTCTCCAAGGCAGATGTGTGGGACAACCCCAGACAACAGGGGTTGGGCAGATTCCTCGAGCAGAAATAGCTGCTTGCCACCCCCATCCTTACAGCAGCCCAAGGAGAAGGTGCCAAGGAGCATCTTCCAGCCTGGAGAAGTGATTGCAGCTGGGAAAGGAGCAGGGCTGCCCGAGGCCAAAAAATTCCCTGCCTGGAACAAGACACCAGGGACAGCCATGTGTCTTGTTCCGGGCAGGGAATTTTTTGGCCTCGGGCAGCCCTGCTGCCAGGGTTTGCCCAACAGCCAGCACGGGGACGTGGCCTTCCCTGCTCCTGTTCCCTGCGTGAAACAACCTCTGGCTGAGGATGGATACTGGCAACAGAGCTGCTCCCACGCCCCTGGGGCATCACCAGAGTCAAGCAATTCCAGCAGCTCTGAAATTAACAGTAACTCTGGACAGAACCACACCAGGCTTGTTCACCTCTAAAGAGAAACCTCTATTCTCAGCCCAGCATTTGGGGAACTATTTGGGGGCTGCTGAGGGGTACCTGCCCTGCCTGGTGCAGGGACTCTGCTCAGGTGATGTCAGCTCTCAGGGCAGCAGCAGAGAGATCCCCCGGGAAGGTGACCCAGAGAATGCCTTTGGAAAGTCAGATGCTGGGGGCTCTCCTTGCCCCCCCTCCCATGCAGCAGCCTCAGAGCAGCCCTTTGCTTCCCAGAAGGTTTCACTGCAACCTTGACGAAGCTTGTTGGGGTTTTATACACCAGCCATCAAATAACCATAAAACAGCAATTAGAGAAGGATCATTTACCAGATGTTATCAACTCTCTCTCGCCTGCATTTTCTTCTGCAAGACTTCTGGCTGCAGCGTTTTGCTCAGGTGCCACCTGTGCCGCCCTGCCCAGGGTAGCAGAGGAAAGCCCACTCTGCTTGGGTACACATTGTGAGGAGAAGCACAGGGACAGGATCCAAGGCTCTGCCCCAGCCCAGCCTCAGGAAGCTTTGGAGGTCTTTTGCCTGTTTTGGGCTTTCGTCTGTGAAGCTCCTAAAGCGCACTCGGAGCCAGCAGATTGCTGTGGTTCGTAAAAGAAAAGGGGATGCATTTTTCTCGCTGGGTTTTTGCTGCTGTTTCAGCCAGCAGTGCCCAGCCAAGGCCCCTGGTGCTTTACAGCCTCACTAATGCACCGGTGCTTCCCAAAGCACAGTATTTACGACCGTGCCACAGGAGGGAAGGTGGAAGGTCCCCACGGCAAGTTATTTATAATCCTGCTGAGCACCGGCCTCTGCTTCTCCCCCCGAGCATCCCTTCTGCAGGCAGGACTTGGAAACATTGCAGTGAGCTCTGCTGTGACTCAGAAATTGTCACCAACGCGTGGGGGCTTTCAGTTTTTCAGGGATTCGGGCAGAATTCATCATAAAGCTCCCCTGCTGGGGCCAGGTTCCCTGCAGAGGAGCTGCTGGATGCTGCACACACATCCTCCCACCAAAGCACAGGCAGACCCAAACCCCACCAAAGTGCTGTGGCCCGTGGGAGATGAGGGAAAAAGGCTGAGCTATAACGTAGGGGTTTGGGGGACTGTGGGACACCCAGGTCTCGTACTCTTCTTTGCAGAGGTCCCACACTGGGTTCTCCTTGTCTCCCAGGAGGCCACATTTGCCCAGAGCAGGACTGGGACCGGTGAGGGTCACCCCCAGTCGCCTTCTGCAAAAAGGAGCCCCGGCAAGGCTGTGCCTGCCCTTTTTCTCCCCTCTAGACTCAGGAGATTATTTATGTCAACTGAATAATGCAAAACCAGGTCCTATCACAGTGCTTCAGCAGCTGGAGGACAGAAATCCCCTGAGGAATTCTCCGTCCTGCCTTCACCATGCCCACAGGAGGAGCTCTGAGTTCAGCTCTGCCATCAGGCATCAAAACCAGGACTTCACAGCTCCAAGCTCAGGGTGTCTGGGAGCGTTAATTTAATATTCTCCAGGTGCTGTGCACTATCCCAGGTGAGCGTGCAATTTGTCAGATCTCCATTATTAATTGTCGGCTCCAGTGTGAGTAATTGTGACCCTCCCCCAGCTCCCAGGCTTGGGGAAATTTATACCTTTTCATTTGCTCGGTGTAGTAACAAGAGCTCAGCTGGCTGGCAGTGCAAAATACCCACGGAAGTACAGGGTTGGAGCTGTGGAGGGGGCTCAGCAGCCTGTCAGCTGCCTGCTCTCTGATTGCATCACCCCCTCGGCTTCCCCTTGACTGGAGAATTTGGGATGCTGGAGCAGCTTTGCATCAGCCACGGCCTGGGAATAAAGCTGGGCCCCGAGCGGGGCGTGGCACAAGGTCCGCTCCCCCCGTCGGCTCCACTGCCATCCTGCTCACCCTCTTCTCGTCACTAAGGTGGCCTCCGGCCCACACCTTCCACTCTGCAAGCGGGTTTGAAGCCCTGAAAAGCAGGAAATAGCAGCTCTCCAAAGAAACGCAGGAAGATAAAGAGGCCTGAGGGGCTCAGGGAGGAGGGTAGGAGAGGGGGAAGCAGTGATGGACAGAGGTGCGTGCTCCCTGCACTCCAGCAATCCCGCTTATTATCCTTTTGGAATGGATCTTCATGGCCTAGGTTGTCTTATTAAACAGATACACTCTTGCCACTGCAGGCTGGCCCTGGTTTTGGCTGGGGGAGATCCAGGAAATAAAATGCACATGAAATTTTATGGGGACATTTTAATTCTGCTTTTAGCAGCTCAAATACACAAATCAGAGAATCTCAGAATGGTCTGGGTGGGAAAGGACCTTAGAGCTCATCCAGTCCCACCTCCTGACACAGGCAGGGACTCCTTCCACTATCCCAGGCTGCTCCAAGCCCCAATGTCCAACCTGGCCTTGGACACTTCCAGGGATCCTGGGGCAGCCACAGCTTCCCTGGGCACCCTGTGCCAGGGCCTCCCCACCCTCACAATTCCTTCCAAATGCCTAATCCAAACCTTCCCTCTGGCAGTTTAAAGGCATTCCCCTTTGTGCTGTCACTCCAGTTCCTGATGGAGACTTCGCTCTCCAGCTTCCCTTCAGACACTGGAAGGTGCTGTGAGGTCTCCACACGACTTCCTCTTCTCCAGGCTGAACAGCCCCAATTCTCCCAGCCTGTCTCCACAGGGGAGGTGCTCCACTCCCCTTTTTAGCTCTGTGGCCTCCTCTGGACTTGCTGCAACCCTTCCATGTCCTTATTCCTCTGCTGGGGCACCACAACTGTGCACAGGACTCCAGGCAGAGTCTCACAAGGGCAGAGTAGAGGGGGAGAATCCAGAGGAATCACGACGTGAGCATGTCCAGGTCAGCAGTCCCCAGCTCCAGGCGGACCTTGAGCATCAGCCCTCTGCAAAGGGGAGAACCCCGGGACTGCCCCATTCCCGGTGCTGCGAGCTCATCCACGGATCCCCTGCTGAGCCCAGCCTGGCTGCAGGCCTGCCCTGGGACACGCTGGCTGTCCAGGCCCGTTGCCAGAGCCCCTCAGAGAGGAAAGAGCCCAAGCAGACCGTGACACACCGGATTTGCCGGTCCCTGACCCTGAGCCGGGCTGGCACAGCTCCCAAACCCCATCCCCGTGGCTCCGCCTGAGGCTCCCGGGAAAGCTGGGGAGATGAAGAGCTCATCCCTTTCCTCTCTCCCGAAGCAGAGCCGCTCCCGAGCTGTTTGCAGCCAGGTGATGAATTAATACCCAGCTCTGGCAGAGCAAGGCTGCAGGAGGAGGAGGGCTCGGAGCCAGCTTGTTTTCCAAGCCCTGTTCTCCTCTCCAGGAGGACGGTGGATCCTGGGATGTATCCCTAACAGCTGGTTCCAGGAAGGTTCGCTTTTATTTGGGGTTGTGAGGACCCTTTGGAAGCAGCACAGGACCCCCCTGCTGTGCAAACCCTGACTGACTCTGACCAGCCCCTCCTGCAGCTCTCAGCACAAGTCTCCCCCACAGACGATCCCACGTCACAGCCACAAATTCGTTTAATCTCCTTGGCTCTCTGCACATCAGATGGGTGTCCATGCCACCCCTTGGGACCATCTGTGGGCACGGTCACCACGGTGATGAGGACAATCCCCCCCAGCTTGGGAATGGGGCCACCTTCAGCCACAGGGCAGCGACTTACGGCGACCATATCCAGCTGGCATGGCTCAACACTTCAGCTGCATCCAAGGGGAGTAAAACCTCCCAAATCAGGGGCACTCCCAAGCTTTCTGGGATGCAGTGTGCCAGGGAGAGGACTCTGACTCCTTGGGAGGGTCAGCCCATGCAGGCAGAGGAGCATCACGGGCAAAAACGCTGATGCAGGCAAATCCAGCACGCCGCGGAGGAGGAAGACTCTGCCCTCCGGACTATTTTTGGTTTGTTTTTGCCAACTCCGGAGCCACTGATCTATGATATTGTCACTGCTGTGACTAAGGGCTCTGCAGTTGGAGTAACATCAAGCCGGACTTGGAGAGAGGGATGCGCGTGGCTCTCGGGGGACCGGTAATGGGAGAGAGCCCTTCACCTCCTGTTTACACTTTAATGCCCATCCAGGTTATCCATTATTTATTGCTAATGTATTTATAGAGCATTACCAGCACGCACGGGGCCCCGCAGGCGGCTGGGGAGAAGGTGCTCTCTCCTTCGGATGTCGTGGTTTAAACAGAGCGGCTAAACACGCCCCGGGCTCTGTCCCCGAGCCCTGACACTCCGGAAGGGCCAGCTGTCCCCTCCCGGATCCTGTGGCTTTGCCAGGAGGGGTTTGATGTTTCCCTGCTGCGCTGGGGTAGCGTTTCCTCCGCTGGGCCCTGGACACGGCAGAGCCAAGCCCCGCTTCGGGCACCCAAAGCGCTGCTCCCTCGTGCCCAGGGAGGCCAGCACAGCCGGGCACCGCAGGGTTCCTCTTGTTTGGGGTGAAAAACCACCCTGGTGACTCCAGGTCATCCAGGGGGTCCCGATTCCCTGCCTTCCCACGCAGGAACCAGCTCCCGGCTCCGGAGGGCTGCGACCACGAGGAGCAGCCCTGGCCCTGCCCACCCGCAGCTGCCCTGGCAAGTCCGAAATGTCTGAAAGCAAGAGCTTCGATACCATCTGAAAGTGTGCACCAATCAGCTCAGCCGCGTCCAGTCCCACCCGGCTCCCCGGCTCAGCACGAGGAGCAACCCGCTCGTGGGGCTGGAGCCCCTGGGGCACTGCCGCTGGCTGGGCTGCCAAAAGGAGCCACCCCACGCCCTAAGCAAGCGGCAGATGGGACCTGGGGATTGCGCCAGCTGGGACACGGGAGCCGTGGAGCAGGAAAAGGAGGTGGTGTGGAGCACCCGGGCAGCAGCGGGCCTCTGCCAACCCTAGGGATGAGCTCCTCCTGCAGGGATAACCGTGGCCAGCCACAGCCCGCAGGGACGTGCTGTCCCCATCTGGTTTTGTCGGCCCAGCCTGGCCCGGCTTTTATTTCCTACTTTTTATCTGCTGGTGCTGGGGAAGGCAATTTCTGCCAGGTCACAGGGAAACAGGTTGGCCATGGGAGCAGGGGTGCCCAACCCGACCTCCAGCCCCAGCACCATCCCTGGAGCAAGACACAAAACCTGGGAGTCGGCCTCCATTTTCCTGCGCCTGGGGACTCTCCCATCTTGGCTTAAAAACAGATTTTTACAAAACCTTTTGTAATCCCAAGAGGGCGTGAGCAAGGGAGGGCAAGAAATCACCTGGGACAAGGCAAAGCCAGGACTTCCTTAACAACCCTCTGCAAACACAGGTGGAAGAATTTTTTTTTAAGTGAAAGAAATGTCATTTCCAACAGTTTCATGTGGGAAATGCCGAAAAAATTATTCTTTATTTTCCAACATTTTTTTCAAGTGTGTTCCTGCAGGGAAATGAGCAGTTCCAGTGTCACAGGTGTGAACATTTAAAGGGATGCTGCTGCCAGTGTTTGCTGAGCAGAGGTTAACTGCTGGGTTCAAACGCTGCAGTGTTGGCAGGAACACCTTCCACTATCCCAGGCTGCTCCGCGCCCCACTGTCCAGACTGGCTTTGGACACTTGCAGGGGTCCACGGGCAGCCACAGCTTCTCTGGGCACTCTGTGCCACGGCCTCCCCACCCTCCCAGGGAACAATTCCTTCCTAATATCCCACCTAACCCTTCCCTCTGGCAGTGGGAAGCCATAAATAACCTGGGCCACCACTGAGGAGGGGGAAAGAGAAGCAATGTCACAGAGCAGGTGGCCTGACAGCAGTTACCAAAGTCATGGCACAAGCAATCAATTCTCCTTGGAAGCCTCCAGAAGATAACAAGGCAATGAGTAACGGTCTGTATGGAATTGTAGGAACAAATCACATCAGCCTGACCTAATCTCATCCTGAGACATGGCAATGGCAGATGCAATCTCCCGGCCCTTAACCACAGGAAGTCTTCAATGCTGCTTCAAATGCAGAATTATGGTCGGGGGGGATGGCGGAGGAGGCTCTCAAATCGATCCAAGCCCATCGGGGGCTTGAAGGTCTGTACACAGCTTGTTTGAGGGGCTCCAGGTTCCAGAATGACAGCTGGGAATGAACAACAGCAACCTCGTGGCTGATGCTGGGACCCTGGGAGCTGCTGCTCGCACCGGCACAGCCCCGGCTCCCCAAGGGCTCACAGCCCTGCTGAGCTGCGTGCTGCGCCTTCACCACCCCCCAGCCGCCCCCGGGGAAGTCCAGGGTGTTTGCGACGGGCAAACACCATGCAGATGCGATCTGCATGACGGGAAGCCACCACGGTGCCACCAGGCAACAGCCCCCACGTCCCCAAAGTCACCCTACGCAGTACGGCCCTGGAACACCCATCCCCTGCAAACCTTGGAGCATCTCCACCCTTCAAAGTCAAAGGGGTCAGCTGCAGAGAGCCTGATGCTCTCCCACAGCCTCTAACGTCACTCAGCCGCCGTGTTTTGTGGCGTTCGGATCGGGAGGGAAGGTGCCTGCCTTCCCTCACGGCAGCTCCTCGTCCCAGGAGCCCGGAGAAGGACCGAGAGGTGCCAGGATCTTCGCAGCCCGGCTGGCGAGAGCTGCCAGGACGTGGTTCACCTGGCCTGACCTCGCCCACCCGCTGCCTTGTCTTCCAGAGCGCTATCAATTCTTCATACACAGCAATTAAATGTGATAAATGGGCTGCAAAGTGCTATTTTGGGAGAGAGGAGGCTCCGTCTGGGAGTGCTGCAGTGCTGGCTCAGCACGACCCACTGCACACCTGGCTCTCCCCGCTAACCCGCCCTGGATGCTGCCCCACACTTAAATTTGTGATGGCACACGGTTACCTGGCACGTTCCCAAGTCTGTTTCTCTCCCCTGCCCCTTCCACAAGCTCCCTTGGTTTCTCTGGCTGCTGTTAGACACCGTCACTTTAAATACAGGGTTTGCCCAATTTCTGGGAGTGCAGCAAAGGGCGGTCAGGAGCAGCTCGAGCCACCCTGTCTTAGCAGCATCCACAGTTTACCTGGTCCCTGTAAAATTCAGGTGAGCTTCTGGGGGGAAAGGAACACCAGTAAGAGGGGAAATACTTTGGGGAAAAGGTCAGGAAGAGAGATAAGGACGGGGAGGAGGAGAAAAATCAAGAAATCAAAAATTCTAGATCCACAAGACCCCCATCCCTGGAAGTGTCCAAACCCAGGCTGGACAGGGCTTGGAGCAACCCGGCAGAGCGCAAGGTGTCCCTGCCAACGGCA
The DNA here is from genome assembly GCA_013390105.1 of Tichodroma muraria. Classification (NCBI taxonomy): domain Eukaryota; kingdom Metazoa; phylum Chordata; class Aves; order Passeriformes; family Sittidae; genus Tichodroma; species Tichodroma muraria. The sequence continues at coordinate 13,793 of WAAG01001359.1, forward strand.
AGGGGTGGGACTGGATGTGCTTCAAGGTCCCTTCCAACCCAAACCATCCTGGGATTCTGTGTGCCCAGGATGGGCTTTATTTAATGTGACCCCAGCTCATGTCCCTGGAGGTATTTAGGCACTGAAGGGGACCCAACTGCCGCTGCAACTGGCTCTGAACACAGCGCTGCCGGTCCCTGGCTGTGCATCACTCCAGCGTCCAAAAATCCTGCGCCCACCCCAACACCATCCTCCGTGACCAGGGGCTTGTGATCCCCTCCTGTGTCCCCCAGCCCTGGGCATCCCCCGGCATGCCGGTGGGGACCAAGCAGGCTTGGAAGCAGAGGGAGATAACCCTGAAATGCTCAGGGATGCTGAAGGGTGTCTGGCTTGTGGGGCAGGGGCAGGGAATGGGGACCAGGGCTGGAAAAGGAGAGGGACAGCCCCTAGATCCTCCCCGGCCGGAGGCGAGCTGGGACAACCACCCAAATCCTCCCCGGAATGGAAGGGGTCTGAGGTAATTCCCAAAATCCTCCCTGGGATGGAAAGACCTCGTGACACCCCCCTTCCCTCCCCAGGGCTGGGGAGGGGGGAACACACCGCAGCAGCCCCCCAGCTCCCACCTTGCTGGGAAAGGAGCGGGACAGCCTCCGAATCCTCCCCGGGCTTGACGGGGACCGCGACATCCCCTAATCCCTCCTCGGGCAGCAAGGGCACCGCGCCAGCCCTGCCCAGCCCCCGNAATCCTCCCCGGAATGGAAGGGGTCTGAGGTAATTCCCAAAATCCTCCCTGGGATGGAAAGACCTCGTGACACCCCCCTTCCCTCCCCAGGGCTGGGGAGGGGGGAACACACCGCAGCAGCCCCCCAGCTCCCACCTTGCTGGGAAAGGAGCGGGACAGCCTCCGAATCCTCCCCGGGCTTGACGGGGACCGCGACATCCCCTAATCCCTCCTCGGGCAGCAAGGGCACCGCGCCAGCCCTGCCCAGCCCCCGGG
>WAAG01001359.1:16004-59785 GCA_013390105.1 Tichodroma muraria
GTCGGGAAGCTCCCGCTGCCGGTCCCTGTGCGGCGGCGGGTCCCCCCGGCACGCGGGGTGCGCGGCTCGGCGCTCGCACCCGGACCCTTGCTTGGCGCAGCCCGGGAAGCCGCGGGCGGTACCTGAAACTGGCCTTCTGGACGTTCCTGGAGCCTGGACTTGACTTCGACCGTGTACAGCTCTCTTTCCTATTAGATTTCTATTTGACAGGTACAAAGTTTAACTTGATTTCTTTTTCTTCCCTTTTCGCTGCAAAGAGAACAACGCGTCGTCCAGCTGCTCCCCCCCCTCCACCCCCGGGAAGCGACGTGCTTCTTCGAGCCCATTTAGCCATTCAGTTTTGTTCAATGACATTTCCAGCCCGTTCTTGGCACAAGGCGATGCAGCTGTAGGAAACGCCTCCGCCGGCTGCGTGCATGTTCCCCGGGGCACGCGGGGGCAGCCCTTTGACTCTAGAATGTAGCGTAGACCTGGCTGTCTCGGCACTTTGTAATTTAAAACGAGCGAAGCAAGAAGCTCCCGCCCTAATTCCCCTGCCCGTGTTTGCTTTAGTGCCTGTTACAATATCCTAGAGCAAATATATTGAAAGCTGCACCCACTCCATCGTCTATTTTCTATAAAGCTCCTTGCAAGCGATTTCCGAATATCCCCGTGGCTGAGGCGAAGTTATTGTGGTTGCTTTGCCAGAGGAAGGGAGCTCTGGGCTCCTCTGTTTTCACCGGTGCTTAGGAACTTCTCTTCCTGAGCTGGTTTGGTGGCCAGGGATGCAGAGGGGTTTTGCGTGGCTTGTGCACAGATCTCAGGCTCTGCCGGTCCTGATCCTTCTTCCCTGGCAGCAGCACGGGGGGCTCGGGAAGATTATCCAGGTAACAGTTTTCTAAAGCAGTTTTCTCTCTCCCGGGTGGTTTGATACCTGATTGACGAGGTGCCAGAGCGCCGAGCAGCTCCGGCTGCGGGGTTTCCCCGAGGGAAGCTGCAGCTTCTGTAACGGGGCATGCTAAAACGCGGAGCTTCGGTGCTGGGATGGAAACGGAAGCGTTGCGTTTCGATCCGTCTGCGTTTGCCTTCCTCCACAGCGGGAGGCTGATGCAGGCAGGGCGGGCAGGGTGAGGAGCGCGTCCGGCCGGGTGAGAAGGGCGCGCCGGCTGTTCGGGGGTGCTCGGGAGCAGCTGGTGCCCGGTGTGCTGGCTTTGAAGCGAGAGTTTTGCGGGAGTTGTGTTCCTTGAGCCTGGGTGCGTGTGGACCCAGCTGCCAGGTGGGAAGCACAGTTATTTCCATCCCCGGGCATGCCTGGAGGCTCCGGGGAGATGCAGCCTGGTGCAGGATCCTTTGCGTTTTCCCCTTCCAACTTCCTGCCCTTGAAATCCCAGGGTCGAGGTGGGTCAGTTGGGAAAGGAGAGCGGGAGCAGAGCCTGCGGCTGGGCTATGTTCGAGTAGGGAGACGGCACTGGGAATCAAAATGAGTTTCCCAGGTGTTCTGAGCTGGTCCTACTGAGCAGCGAACTGGTTCCCCACTCTGTCCTGGCTGCCGGGGAATCCTGAGATCCCCACGGCTCAGCTCATTGCAAAACTTGTTGCATTTTGAAGACCTTTTCCTGAGTTTCCCCCCCCCCCGCTTTAGGAGCTTGTCACTCCTTGCAATCAGTTACAAGGGGAGAAATCTCAGCCTGCCCTCGCCTTCGGCCACTTCCCCACCTCCTCCCTCCCTTTCCCACCCCAGTGCAGCCAAACCGCAGCCCCTGAGCAAAAGAAGGGGCAGCGGGGTTTGGGGATTTGCACATCTGGCAGAGCACGGCCCAGCTGTGACTCGAGGGGTGCCACATCTGTTCACGGGGACAGAGATGGGGAGAGTGACCGTGGTGCGGTCAGGCGCCAGAGCCCTGCGATAGGTAACGGGAAGGGAATCGCCTCCAGGCAAAACCAGAAGTGGCCAAACATTCCCTGACCCCAAAGCCCTTTCTCTGAAGGGGTGGCTGGTGTGGGCAGCTGGTTGCTCCAGCTTTTCCTGAGGGAGGGAGGTGGTGGCTTTAGGTCCCCAGGGATGAAGGGCGCTTCTTTTGGCACCGAAAGGTTCAGGCCATCCTGGCCCTCCAAACTGGGTGTGGTGAGACCCCTCCAGGGATGCCGAGCCCCCTCAGGCGACGTGCAGGGGGTAGGAGGGGGGTGGATAACCAGCTGTGGGAGCACAATTCTTGTGGCTTGTTAGCATCAATATTATTCTGTACAGCACAGACCCCACACATGACGAAGGAGCAGAATTAGGGAACCTCTGGATTAGGGCATTGTCACCGAGCTGAGACTCAAACTGTTCTTTTTGGGTTCCCAAAGGCGGCCCTGTGTGTGGAGAACCCCAGCTGCCATCATATTTGCATGCAGTCCTTTTCCATGAAGGAATGTGGACCTCCCAGTGTCCCAAGCCCATGGCAGGGAGCTGCTGCCCGAGTGGAAAGTTACCCCTGGAGCTCCTGGAGTGAAGGAAATGCAGGATAGAAACAGCATCTGTGATATGAACCAAGCAAAGCATGCTCCAAGCCCCCTGCAGTGGCTCATCACCGAAACAAAAGGGGAAAAAAAGCCAAAAAATGTCTATTTATATGCCCTGCATATGAAATGCCACCGGCGCTTTGCTTTCAGATCTGCTTTTCCTTCCGTGTTTTCCAAAGCTCAGATGTTCCCTGGGTCGATCAGCTGGCAGGCAGGAAGGTTTGGCTAGGGAGGGGGATGTGGGAGCAGCTGGAGCTGGGAAGGGCAGCCCTGCCTGCACCCAGCCCCCAGAACATCCTGGGAGTGTTCAGGTGCTCGTGTCACCGAACCAGGGTGTCCCAGCTGTGGCCCAGGGCGTTCCACGGTGCCCAGGCTGTAGGAAAGAGGCTGAGTGTGGTCTCCTTTAGTGCAGAAGAGGCCAAAACTCCCAGCATGGTGATGGCAGCTGGATTTATCCAGGAGAAATAACCAGGCTGGAGCGTCACCCTCGTCCTCGCTGAGCACAGGGTGTGCTGCTCCTGCACTGGGCCAGGGGATAAAACCAGCCACGAGCTGCCTTGTCCTTACAGAAACACACGGAATTAATGATAATTAATTCTCCCCGAGCAACTTCACCCCCGAGAACTTACACACCAGGCTCCTTAGTCCTCACATTCCTTCCTCCATTTCCACAAATTAACCCAAACCTTCAGAGGGAGGAAAATTACCCTCTGCTTTTCATTGATTCCTTCAGGAAAAGCAAGGTGGGGATGTTAGCCTTGGGGAAACTGAGGCACAAACAAAGCAGGGTCGAGCTCCTGGTGGCAGGGAAGGGTTTGCACAGGGGGAAAACCCCACAGAAATGGATCTGAGTCCTCAGCAGGGTTCACCTGAAGCACTGGGCAGCTTCGGGACCTCCACACCCAGGACAGCGCTCTGTTCGTCCTTCCTCTGGTTCAGAGGTGGCTCCTGTGCCCTGCCAAAGAAAGGGGGATCGTTAACGAGCATTTCTCCCATGTACCTGGGGATGTTTCCAATGAGCCAGGTTGGGATATTTCTGGGAGACAGGGATTCCTTGCTGAGCACCGACCTGTCCCCAGCAGCAAGGAGGGGGCTGGAGGTGACACCACCAGGGATTGGGGGACTTTTCCTGAGGGCCAGGGGCCTCGGGGCAGGTCAAAGTCCCTGGAATGAGCAGAGCTGTGTGTTTTCCCCAGGCCTGGCTCCAGGAGGAGCTGGCACAGCACTGCCCAGGCAGATGGGGAAGGACGTGTTTCCACTAATCTGCCCCAATCTGGATTATTTTTCCAAATAAACCTCTGTTCCCAGCTGTTTTAAGCAAGTTTTTGGCACGCTGGGGACAGGTGGGATTCTGGGGATGAGGGAGAAGCTGGCAGGGGTGGAGGAGATGGAGAGGATAACATCTGCTGGGCGTCCCTGTGCCACCAGGCTCCCATCATCTGCACAGAGAAGGGGACCACATGTTTCTGAGGTGGCTTTGGCAGCACATCACCCAAATTCTGAGGCTGGGACGATCCCGTGGGGCCTTCACTGAAGTTTCCTCCTATCAAAAGCCAGAGGAAAATAACTTAGGTTGAGGGCCTGGTGTGCCCCACCTCATCTCCAACCCAAAACAGAGCTGGGATCCTCTGCAGCTCCTGTCAGGATAAAACAGCCCAGAAAATGCCTCTGGTGCTGGCTGTCCGGGATGATCCGCAGCAGCCACTTCTGGGGTGTTTGGGGCTCTCTCAGGGAGCCAGGATCAACCCAGGGCAGGCCAGAGCAGTCCCTGCTCCTGCCTAAGGACACACGGGGCGCAGACAGTCCCGCAGAGCTGCTCCATCCTCCCAGCACGTTCCCCAGCCACTCGCCAAGCTGACATTTAGAAGCCCCTATTTTTAGATGATCTTCATCACTTCTGATTGTTCAGGCCCCTCAGCCTCAGAGATGCCGCTCTGCATGGCCGGGATGGGTCCCTGAGCCCGTTTCTCTCTTTCCCCGTGCCTCAGTTTCCCTTTTGGCAAACTGCAAGTGAGGGTCTCCCCTTGGCTCCGGGGGCTGTTGGTCCCGCTCCCACCCCAGGCCCTCAGATGGGATTCCAGGCGCTCCAGCACGGAGCACCCAGCAGGGGTGGGTCAGCAGGGAGCACCCAGCCCTCACCCCTTCACCAGCACCAGCCCCCGGGGCACCGTCCTCATCCTCCCGCGGCACAGAGCAGCCCAGCAGGATGAACCCAGGAGGGACTGGCTCCGGAGATGCCTCAGGAGCCTGCGGAGAGCCGAGCCCAGGGGACGGCCCACGCGGGCTGGGCTTGGCACATGGGTAATTAATTTAGTTCCTAAATTAACATGTTAATTGGCAAGACCTGAATGCGAAGCCAGGCACTGCTGCCTGCCAGGACTCATCAGCGTCCAGCGACCCTGGCTGCTCCCAGCCGGGTGTCCCTGGGTCCTGGTGCTCTGCCAGCAGCACGAGGGGCCCTGGAGCCTCCAGGAGATGCTCTGTTCCCCCACGCTGCTCCCCCCAGCCCCGAGGAGGCCGGACCAGCCCAGTCGTGCTGCTGTTCCTGGAAGAAACGTCTGCGTTCAGCAGGGACAAGGACAGCAGAGATGCCAGTCCTCGGCACGCCCCTCTCCCTGCGTAAGTGCACCCCAACCCTGACCTGTCGGGGGTCCTGCCTGGCCCTTGGCTGTCCCCCACACTGAGGGGGACACGGTGGCACGCCCGGGGCTCCATCCCTCGGCACGGGCTGCTGGTGACATCCAGTGCTGGATCCTGCAACTACAGCCCGGCAGGTGCCGTGTCCCCACTCGAGCCCCGCCCTGCTGTGCCCGAGGGGAGCCCACTGCTCCCCTCACCCCAGCCCAAACAAACCTGCCCCTCACCCCATCCCTATCCTGTTTGCTCACTGGGAAGTGGGAGGGTTGAGTCTCTCCCTAGAAAGCACCGTCTGCTGCAAGAGCCTGCAGAGGATGGGCTGCAATGTGGAGGGAGTTGTGGTGAGCTGGGAGGAGGAGGAGGGGGGCTCAGGGAAAGCAGCCTTGGCCGATAAAAGAACCACGGGCACACAGGAGCCCTGGGGATGAAGCCTGCAGCCATCACTGAGGGGACACGCCAGGCCCCAGGCTCCTGTGAGCCCCAGGGACACCGTCCCCGATCAGAGGAGATCCCAGTGCCATCAAAAGGAGTCTCTTGTTGCCAGGCCTTATCCAAGTGGCACATGGATATTCCTCCAAGCCCAGCTCAGCTTCCAGAGTGCAAGTGTTTGGCTAAAGAAGACAAAGAAGCCCAGATCGAGACTATGAAGGGAATATTTTATTACCTAGAACACTTCATTCAGCGAAATCCACAGAGCAGTACACAGAAACTCTTCAGAAAAGTGCAAATTCTCACTCCGTATTTGTAATACACCCTAGTTTCACGGAACAGACATGGGGTAAACAGGAGTACAGATCCAAAACTCCCCAAGGTTCCAGGCAACGAGACTGGTGCAACTTGAGATACTTCAATGGCCTTGAACAAAGCCATTCTTGAGCACAGGGAATCATGCTGGACTGCAGCCCTCCAGAGTGTCACCATGCAAGGAGCCACCTCTTCGTTGGGGAGAGGACAAAAAGGGGGCGGGAAGACAAAACAAAGTGATAACAGGCTCAGTTCTAAAATTAGAGACCATCCAGGTGCTTCCTGAAGCAGCACCCACATCCCACCCTGCCCAAGTGACAGAACCCATCCTTCCTCCCCTGGCTTCCACCATAGCGTCACACGAACACGCTTCCTGCGAGGAAATGGGAGCTGGAATAATCCCCAATAGCCTCACAGGAGCCTGGCAGGGAGGGCACACAGCGCTACCCGAGCACAGCTGAAACCAGGGAGCAACACCAGGCGTGCCAACGCGCAGGTAACCACCGGCAGAGCCCGGCAGCAGGCGAGGCAGGGAGGAGAGCCCCAGGCAGCAAGCGGCAGCGCCCCTGGACAGCCGAAAGCCACGAGGGTCCGCCCTCGCCGGGTACCCCGCGCACGGCACGGGCGTGCACTTCCCTCCTCGGAGGGAAGGGCCGGGGACTACACCTGAGGGCAACAAGGAGCGCCCTTCAGGCGAGGTCCCAGCTCTGCGGCAGCCCCAGCTCCCCGGAGTCACATCCTGCTGGGGATGCAGGGGAAGCGGGGCTGCCGCTCAGCCCAGCACAGAGCGGGGGCTACGCTGCTCCTCCGGGCCACAACTGCAGCCCAGCCCTCCCCGTTAGACACGTTCCCAACTCCCCTGCCACACCCGAGTTTCCAGTTCCCTCATAGACCCTCAGAGGGGCAGCAGGAGGAACATGGACTGCACCTGCAAATATTTAATCCAGGCCCCGGTGCTCTAGAACAGCCTCAGTCCGACACGCAGCTACCAGCTCTGCCTCACAGACACTGAGCCTTGCCTGGCAAAGCCCTGACCTCGGAAAGCTCCTGTCCCACAGAAACGCGACTTCACCACAGAGATTAAACCTGTCACAGTCAAGGGACAAACCCAAGCCCTCCGGATTTTATCAGCCACTAAACCCAACGCTCTGGCTACACGACTGCAGCTGTAGCCACTGTCCAACCTTTGAAAAGGCGTGTTTTACCTGGAAGCACCTCGGAAACAACATCCACAGCGTCCTTTGATCTGTGAGCTGCTTTCAACTCAAGTTAGAAAAGCCTTTGTTCTTATCTGAGAAGTGGGAAAGAATAACTCAAGGAAGGTTGTGCACAAACCAAATAAACTCTAACACGATGCATAACAAAGTCACAGGGCAAGGAAACGAGAATTCCAGTCCTTCACAGTAACAGAATTAAGGGCTGCGAGATCAGAGGGAGGAGAAAAAGGAGTTCCACAAACGGAACAGTATAAATAGATCAAACAGTTCCAATACAGTAGGAAAACAACAGTAGCAGCAGTTTCAAAACAGCAAATAGTTATTATACCCTGAAAGTACATCCCACACATTGTGCCTGCTGCTGTCCTCCCAAAAGCATCACCACAGCTACAGCTCACTGTCAAACCTACCCATGGGGAAAATCCCAGACACACGACACCCTACAGCTGGGTTTTCTTCTTTAATTAGTTAGACCATGAACAGTTACCAGCTTCTAACAATGCTGATTTGAAAACATCTTCCCCATTTCTAGCACTTGGCTACTGACACAACGCCGATCTCTGGGAAGCTGCAGATTCCTGCTCTTGGTAGGAGCACAACCATCACTCACAGGACATGACTGCTACAATAGCACACAGCTGGGCTCACCACACACACACACACACTGTGCTTTTTACAGTGTTTGTTCAAAATCACATCCCCAGTCACTTGGTTCTCTTTACTGCTGGGAGAACAAAATCCTCAGCGCCTCAGGGTTTAATCTGCTGCCAATGGAAGGAACGGCAAGAGCTCCTTCACGTTCAGCCCAGTGGGGATCAAGATCTGCACCCTTTTTGGGAGAGCTGAAGGCAAAGCAGCAGTCAGAAATGCCTTCCCAGCCCCACCCAGCACGGACAACAACACAAGCATCCTCTGAGTGTAACTGGGTTAACCTATCTTCCCCACCACGCCAGTCAAATGTACAATCAAGGTAAAAAAACCCCAAGCATTTGGCATTAGATACACTTCACTCAACAGCAGAACAATTTGGAGATACTTTCTACTAAAATAAAAAAAAAATAAATAAATAGCAGTGACAGGTCAGAATTTGTGCAACACAGACCTTCTCTAGTACATGTACATTCATAGACACTGAAATACTTCTCCATGGATATAGTGCAAAGCTGCTGGCAGCAGCCCAAGCCTCAGGGCTCTCTGAAGCCATGGAGAGGCAACACACACAAACCCACCCCGTGCCGTCCTACGGCATCCAGCTGCGAGGGCATCGTCAGAGGGACCGTGAATTTGGAGAGGCAACAACAGTGGCAAAACAACAGCTTGGACTCCAGAGCACCTTGGGGTCTTCTCCCATCATCTCCAACACAGATAAAACCCAGCACTGAATTGCTGCTCCTTCTCTTTGCTTGCTGTCAACGACAGCAGGCAGCTGTCCAGAACCTGCTCTCCTGTGCCAAAACACAGCCTTTATTGCCCCAAAATCCAATACAACCACAAGGAGAACTCGAGGACTGGTTTGGGAGGGTTTTTGTTTTCAAACGTGATTAGCAGTCTCACTTGCTACTTGAGCAAAGGGAGAAAACAAATGAGAAGAAGCTGTCAAAAATTTACCCTTAAAGATAAAGAATAGTAATATTTGCAAAGTGCTATTCTAACAAATGAGCTGCCAGGACACAACCAAAAAAAAATTCAAAGTAAAATAAAATCACAACGTAGTAACTGAGTCACTCTCACCTCCACTTTCTTCCTTGGATTTGTTTTTTGTTGGTTTTTTTTTTCCCCAATACATAGACAACATAAATAAAGGCCAGCAAAAACCAAAAAGTCACTGACTGGCATTTTCATTCAAAGTAATGAATACAGAAAACCAAGAAAGCTTAAGGCCCTTCAGAGATGTGGGCACAAAAAGTAGCTCCAGAGCCTATGGTAGTCTAGAGCCTAGAGTAGAAGGGGCAATTTGCCAAGGAATGACCAAGTTCCTGCTCCTGTGGAAGCCTTGGAAAGGCACCAGGCTATTCCAACCCCAAGCTGCAGCTGTTGCCACTACTGTTTCACTGCTAATTATTTGAAGACACACACAGGAAAGCTGCAATGCCCAAGAACACCTTCACCAACAGAAGAACTCTTAAGTAGCTGAAGAATGTCAACAATTTGCCTAAACAAGAAATGCTGAGCTCTGCCTCGATGCTTTTGGAAGTGCAGACCTGTACAGAAGGTCTCAGAGAGCCGCGGGGAAGAAGCAGCTTCTGTTGTCAGTTTGGAGCGATCGCTACTCCTTTAAAACTCGAAAACCTTTTCACACACAAAAAAAGAGGCGTTTCAGGTACCTGAACTGAGTTTAAGACAAGATGCAGCAGCTAAGCTCAGCTGCCTCAAAGGTACTAGGGCAGTTCATTTGCATTGGTGTGGGTTAATTAAACTTTTGGTCAAAAGGACTGAAAACTTCAACAACAAATTCTACCCTTTCCTCTGACCTCCTCTCCTTATCCCAGTTTGCTGAAAAGCCTGACAAGGGAGTGCTTCTTTACAGAAAAAGAATGCAGCTGTTTAAAACACACACACACGCACACACAAAGATGAGACTGGTTCTGCTCCCGGGTCCTTTGTTCCACGCGGTGCCTCCTGGGAGCACCGGGCTCTACGCAGAGCGCCAGGTCAGCCCGTTCTTGGCAGGCTCCAGGAAATTCTCAATCAAAGCCTCAATCAGCTTCTGGAGCTCTTCTTCCAGCACGCTCCTGTCACTGCAGGAAAGAACAGGGCCAGGTCAGAGGTTTGGGAAACACCCAAACATAAATAAATAAACAGACGGCAAGACCTGATGGGGGTGGACTTGCCCTGTTGTGTTTCCTACCCCTCCAGGTGTAGAGACTCCAAACTGCCTGCTTTAACAAGCTCCTTTTCAGCACGGATTATCACGGAATCGCAGAGTGGTTTGGGTTGGAAGGGACTTGTAAAGATGTTGCCCAGAGCCCTCTAGTGGCGTTTCTTCTTTAATTCAATTAATTTCAACTAATACTGCAATAATCAGTTGCGGGGGCCCTGGCAAAGGTTGCCCAGAGCAGCTGTGGCTGCCCCACCCCTGGGAGTGTCCAAGGCCAGGTTGGAGCAACCTGGGACAGTGGAAGGCATCCCTGCCACGGCAGAGGGGTGGAATGAGACCATCTTAAGGTCCCTTCCCAAGCACACCCTCCATGATTCCATAATAGAAAAGGTTTCTGTGGTGTAAACGCACCCTGGATTCCCCCCTCCCCTCGCTTTTCAACTGGAACAAGTTCAACCCAGAAGAACAGCATCCAGTTCTTCTCTGGCATCTCAGAGTGGCACAGCAGATTCCCAAAGGCAGTGGGAACCCACCTGGCTGTAAACTCCCCCACCAGCAGCAGCACAAGCTCGGAAGAGAAAGAAAAGCCTGGATGTGACACTCAGTGCCCCGGGCCGGTCGGTCACAGGTTGGACTCTGACCTCAGCGAGCTTCCCGAGCCTAAATAATTCTGTGATTCTGACACCAGATAGCTTTTTAACTCTAAGTAAGTAGGGGAACTGGGTTTGTTAGAGGAGCCTGCTGCTGCAGATGCTGAGAACTCCACTGCGTCTCCCCGCTGGGGGCACCGACCTGTGCCCGGGCAGCGCGCACATCTCGGCGTAGTACTTGATCTTGGGCTCGGTGCCGCTCGTGCGCAGCGTGGCCACGCAGCCGTTCTGGAAGGTGAACGTGATCATCTGGCTGCTCTTGCTCACCGGCAGCACCTGCAGAACAAGAGCAGCCCCTGACTCCTGCCGCAGCGGCGCCTGGAGCCTCAGCAGCCGCAGGAGCGCCAGGCTCAATGAGCCAATAAAGGCCAGTGGCGGCCGCATCGGAGTCACCACCACATCCCACAGCTGCCTCTTCCCCAGGGCCTCTCCCTCTCAGTTTCTGCGGGCCTCCTCTGCAAAAACACTTCAACTCACCGACTTCTTGTTCAGCTGGCTGCTGTCGTAGCCAGTGGTGATGTCTCGGACGTGCAGGATGTTGTAAACCCCACAGCATTTAGGGTAAGACTGAGGGCCATCGAAGTTCCGGAGTCTCTCAAATATCCTTTTGATAGTGGGAGGGTCATAGCACAGGAAATAGGAAGTCTTGGAGATGTGATATCCATACCTACAAGCAGATTAATGCTTTCAGTTGTAAGATTCAGAAGGTTTTGGCACATTTGGTACCCAAAGGACCTCAGTACAAGGCTTAATTCTGACAAACGCCGTCCTCGTTTTATTACTGGGATCATGTCCATAGCCATTCCTTCCACCTCTGCTCTCTTACAGATCCCTCTGGCAGCAGGAAGCCACTCCCTGAGTCCTGTCCCAAATCCCTCTCTAGCCCTCCTGGGATACCTGCACTAGTGAAGGGCTGTAATCCATCTTGCATCAAAAAACCCACAACAACTTAAAATGAGAAAACATCCAAGGGACACAAACATTGACGTATATATATTTATATTTAAGGAAATATTTCTTAGATTGTTCCCAGCTCTAAAGCAGTGGAGTAGAACATTCTAATGAAGAACACCACTCACGTTTCATAAATGTCAACGAGTTTCTGTGCCAGGGTCAGGCCCTGGCCCTGCAGGTAAGTCGCCATTTCAGCAATGACCACAGCTGCACTCACTCCATCCTTATCCAGCACTGATGTGCCACACATGAAGCCTAGGAAGAAAAAAGGGATTGTGGAAAAACAACCTGACAGATTATTACACTGATTTACTTGACTGCAACTTGATTTTTACTTTTAACCTTTGGTCCTGGTAAAGGAAAATTGGCCAGTACATGGAAGCTGCTTTATTGCTGCGTATGCAGCAGGAATCTAATTTAACTTGCAGGTTTATAGGGCTGCAGAGATAAGCACAACACCAGAATCAGCAAGTCAGATACAATTTATTAAGGGAGTTGGCAAGTCAATTTGATGAGAGTAAAATATCAATGCTATTAACTACTAGGATAAAAATTAAGTGTGCTCTGTGTGGTTTATTTCATAACTAAGATCAGTCCTTCCTATTCACATTCCCCCCTCAGTTCTCTACAGTTTAAAGGGATATCAGCACTCATACCAATAGACTCCTCAAATGCAAAGAGAACTTCTTTTCCGTTATCTAGGAGATTTTTTACTCTGCTTCCAATCCATTTAAAACCAGGGAGTGTTTCCTAAAACAGGAGGGAAAAAAGAGTGCTTAAGATACACAATTTCAATTTAGTTTCAGTTGCAAAGAGCCACTGGATAGCATTTTCCTAGTGGCTACTCAACTAGGACACAAGTACCAAACCAAGGAAAAAGTGTGTCAGGGACTGTGGTGCTGCTCATCGGATGAGACACAGTTATTCAGGAGGAAAAGCTACAGAAATATAAAAGCAACATTTTCAAGAGCTGGAAGGGGAGAGCACTGCTCTGAGGGCTTTTTTACATAAATCATGCAAAAGCAGTCAAAAGCTTAGAAACAGCTTTTCTTGGAGAGAAGGAAGTTACAAATAGAAAGGAAGGGGATCTTTTAGAGAAGGCCAGGAGGTTCTGTAAATTCCTAGTTTCTCTTTTTCTTTCAGTCAAGTAGGCCCTTGTCCAATTAAAAAAAAACAAAAAACTAAAAAAAACCCAAAAAAATCAGTATTTAGAGAGAGAACCAAATCCACTACGAGGAACTGAGGTTCACCCTGATTAGGCTTATCTGGACAGTCACTCAAAATGGTTTTCAGAGTTGCTTTCAATTTTAAGTTCCTCATTGTTTGACAAAATATTTATTCCTATTGCACATGGATTTAATTAAGACCTGGATAAATGAGGGCTGGCCCTTTGTATGTTTGTGCTATGATTTTGGGCATCTCTCTCTCTTCTGGCTAACATCCAACAGAAAATCAAAATTTAATTTGGATGCAGGAACTAAATTGTCAGTCCGGGGGGAGCACCCCTAGCTTCATTTTTAGCACGTCGTTAACAAAGCTGCATCGCAGATGTGAACACAGGAGTTCCTCTGCCTGTCCAAATTGAGAACCCGCCCGCCTGGGGCACCTGGAGGCCATTATGAAACCCCCACGTGCTCATTACAAACCCATCCACGCTCAGAGTGACCAGGCAGGCTGCACCAACCCCCCTTCTCCCAGCCAGAAGAATTCCTCCCTAGGGAGATAATCACAGCCGAGGTACTCCCGTCGTCCGCGATTCAGGTGTGAATGTGCGTCCCTGCCACTGAGCTCCGCCCACCTCCCGGGCGGAGAACGCCGAGGAGATGGAAATCGGCTTTGTCTGGGCGAAAGAACATTCTCTGGGAGCCGGATTCCCTCAAAAACCCCAGCCAGAAGCCTCGACGTCCCCTGCCTACTTTTCATCCCGGGAGGTCACCAGCGGGGGTTCGGATGGAGACAAGACAAAAGCCACACTCGCCTCAAAGTGAAATCCCTCTTTGAGTGCAATCGCCCTCAAAATCTTGGAGGAGACCGTGGTCGCCAGCATGTAAACGTTCCTCACATCGGCACCTTGGGAGCGCGTCTCCTTCCAGCGGGAAAACATCCACCAGCCAAACAGGGCTGCCAGCTCATTGCCCGTGAACACCTTCCAGCAGCCACTGAGGGGACAGGAAACGTGAGGGGCCGGGGACAGAGGGACTCTGCAGCCACGGAACACCCACAGAGGTGAGGGGAGGGCCCGGGGACAAAGGGACTCGGCCATCACTGAACACCCACACAGGTGAGGGGAGAAGGGCTGAGGGGACAGAGGGACTCGGCCATCACTGAACACCCACACAGGTGAGGGGAGAAGGGCTGAGGGGACAGAGGGACTCGGCCATCACTGAACACCCACACAGGTGAGGGGAGAAGGGCTGAGGGGACAGAGGGACTCGGCCATCACTGAACACCCACACAGGTGAGGGGAGANCAGAGGTGAGGGGAGAAGGGCCGGGGGGGACAGAGGGACTCGGCCATCACTGAACACCCACAGAGGTGAGGGGAGGGCCGGGGGGGACAGAGGGACTCGGCCATCACTGCACACCCACAGAGGTGAGGGGAAGAGCACCACTGGGGGGAGGAATTCTGCAGACACTGAACTGATGTGAGCACAGCACTGACAAGCTGCTCTAGGCAAAGCCACTGTACTGCCAGGACTCCACACTTATCACACCTCAAGGATGTGCAAACCCATTCCATTCCCCTCAGGAGACCCTGGGGGTCTTTGCTGGCTGGCAGCTCGAGCACAGCTCAGGCCCCTGATGACCCAGCAGCAGGAGAGCATTCTAGAATTGATCCATACAGAGCAGCCTATGCAATCTGTACATTGCAGTCAGGCAGGGCCTGCACAAATTTTACTTACACAACCATCAGAACCTGTTAGTGGGAGAAAAATAATTCCTATTCAATATGAACAAGCAGGGGAAAACAAAGGATTGAAATTAAAAATATTAAAAATAAACCTCCACCTAAAAAAAGTCCATTTTTTTCCCAACTGCTAAGGAAGGGTTGCCTGATACAAATGAAAACACAGTGAACATAATTGTACTGCCTTAAGTGACCACTCGGTTTTCAGCTGAGCTTCATTGGGCCATTAACTGTGACACCTGTAAGTATATAATCTATTCGTTGCTGGGTGAACTGATTTAAAATACATTTGGAGCTACACCAAAGGATCAGATTAGAAGGAAAAATACCCATTTACCTAAAGGAAAGAGTGGACTGAAGGCCTGTGCTTGGCAACCATTTGGGGACATTCTGTGACTCTCACCACCTTTTCTGCAGCAAGACACAAAAAAGGGCCCCATCACTTACTTTTCCTGCTGTTCTGCCACTGCCAGTCGATCTGCATCTGGATCAGTGGCCACTACTACTTTTGCATCTTCTTTCTCTGCAAGCCTCAGTGATAACTCCTGGTGGGAGAAGGAGGGAACAAAAAAATCCAAAACGTATGAGTAAATAAACCCACAGCCTTCCTACATGCACCCGACACCCAGTGAAAGAAACATCCCCCAAGGATTCCCCACTGTATTAATACAGCTGAAAGCAGCCTTAATAGTCCTCCTAAGATTGTTCTTCCCCACAGAAATCTGACGAAGTAGAAACCAAAATACCAGCACAGATTCTCCTTCTTCAGGATTTGGGCACTTGACAGTAGAGAAGTCTGGGTCCGGATCCTTTTGCTCCGGTACTGGAATGGGGGGCTGGAATCCAAAGGCTTTGAAAGCCAGCTGCACGTAGTCGTGTCCAACTCCATGGAAAGAGGTATGGACAAACTTCAAACTGGTCTGCACGTTGAGCTCCCTGAGGATAAAGAGAACTCCAGTAAGGCCTCAGCTATTTAACAAGGCTATTTTCATGAGGGAAAGCAAAATGACCTGCATTTCCCCTGTGTACCGTCCTGCTGATTTCTGCATTAATTTCAAAGGAAGGAGTGAAAGTGCTTATTTTGCACTAGAAATTGCTGGGTTAAAGCTTCTTCTCCCGGAAAATGCAATATTTACCTTCTGCTGAAACAGATCAAAGTTTCCCAAGTCTTTCTACATCTACATGTACATTTTCTACATGTTGATTTCTGCATCTACTCAAGCTCTTCCACCACCTTGAAATGTTATTCCAGACCTGCTTCACATCATCCATCCTCCTCCTTTCATTCTCATCCTCTGACCCACCTAGTCTAGATTTAGACTGAATCTATTTCATTCATGTGCACCTCACTTGTACTCTGAATTTCTGCATTTTACTCACAACTCTCGGAGCATATTCCCTCGCATTAAACCATTTCCACTGGGGTGCTTCACAGTAGCTTAACTCCCAAAGGCAGCTGGTTTATTCTCAACCAAATGGTTTAACCCTAAGGATGGTGACCCTTGAATTTAATGACACCTCAGAGAACACAGTGGAGTCTGCCTGCAGCCAGTTTTTCCACATGCAACCCACAGCTTACTCAAAAACAGCTTAGGTACCTTCTGCTTTACACAATACCTGTGATAGCAGATCTTTGTCAGATCCTCCATGTAGCTGTCACAAATTTTCTTCAGAGGATCCTGTCTGAGGGGACTGGTATCTACCAGATTCTCATTCCAAGAGCCATTCCACGGCTCAACACACTCTTCTATACATTTTATGATTTCCTTATCGTGAGGAGATGTGATCTGTGCTCCATTTTCCCAATAAACCTGGTCAAAGTTGAAGGGAAACAAGACAGATTTATTTACGAATATTATCAACCTGATAAACACTTGTAGCTCTAGGATTCCACCTACTTTCTGCCCAAGTCAGGCAGAGAAGTCAGCTCTGGACTGGCTCGATTCTCAAGGCATCTGGAGTCATTCAACATGAACTCCGAGTTCACGACTGCAGTTGCGAGAAACGCATCTTACACAGCAACGCAACCCCTTTGCACTAAAGCTGGTATTTAACTATTACAGCTGAAATATCAGGATGAGAGAAACCAAAACCAGGCACTTAGACCTGGGAGCGCTGTGCAAACTGTAACAAGTAGAAAAATATCACTTTCTCCAAGGCTGGCATTCCTTTTGCAGAAGGAGTACGACTTGCTTTTGAACCCAAAGCAAAGCAGATAAACCGCGTGCCAAGGTCCGTGTTTTTCCACAGCTGAACAATTGTAATCTCTCAGCTGGAAACGCTCTCCAGCGTGCAAACTCCATATCTAACCTCAACTATAAAAAAGTCTTTGTTGAAGATTTAGAGGCTACTTTTCCCACAGGCTGTTGCCAATAGCATGGCTGAGCTCAGAGTGCAGACTCTGCTCAGATAATCTGCCTCTGTTTTCTCATCAGTGTCCTCTGGCTTTGGCACCTGCAGTTAAAATTGTTCAAAACCTTCAAAAGCTGCTGAAATTCACACGGGAAATCGTGAAAGATGAAGCAGCTCTTGGGAAAGACTAGGAAACAAACCAGGATCCCGGCAAAAGTAAACTGCTGCGTAGCAGAAAACACAAACATAAAATTCCTTCTTGACAAATGAAAAACCTGGGAAATTGACGTGGCTTCTTCCCTTACTCACTGCTCCAGCTAAGCAGAAACAAAGGCTGGTGAAGAACTTCACAACTTGCTCCAGGGAAGACAAGAGCAGTTCAGTCACCCGCATGAGTCCTCTCTGGGCATGGCAGGGCTGCCTTTCCTGACACTACCCGCACTCACTGACCTGCCACAGGGCTTCTAGAATGCTCAGCTAAAGCTGAGAGTTTAGTTCAGGTTCGTATCAAGCTGAGGAAGGAAATACTCAGTTAAAACACGGCACTCGCTACTGTGGGTGGTTTTATTGTCCCAAGCCTTCAAAGCGAAGCCACCCCCCCCTTCTACGCCCAGAAAACCAGGGAACAACACAACGCTAACTGTGTTTTATTAATCCACTCTTAAATCATTCCCACCTTCAGCACAGCCCCCTACTTACTGCGTGCATGGATTCACCTCAGTTCTGGCTCGGTTTTAAAAGGAGTTTCAAGCCCCGGAAGCGAGCCCCAAACCGCTGGAGCATCTCCCCAGCTGCTGATTAGACTCCACAGAACGCCACTACAGCTTGGCGCTCCAGGTACACAAACGGCGTGGCCTTACGAGCTCGTCACAGACGAGCGGGTCAGGTTGTAGAAGGATGAATTACTTGGCACACACACAAAAAAGGCTTTTTCACCGAGAGGTTCCGGCACAGGCTGCCCCATCCCAGAGAGTTCCAAGGACAGGCTGCGCGGGGCTCCCTGGCACAGCACAGGTGTCCCTGCCACGGCAGGGGGTGGGACCGGACGAGTCTCGAGGCCTTTCCCAACCCGTCCCACGACAGGCCAGGCGCGGGCCGGGGGTGCTGGCAAGGCCGTGACACGCCGCGCCCGAGGCCTCACCTTGTAGCCATTGTCCTCCTTGCGGTTGTGGGACGCCGTGATCATGACCCCGGCCACGGCTCGCAGCTGCTGCACGGCGTAGGGCTGCGAAGGAAGCAGAGACTGCGCTCACCCGAGGGCCCTGCCGCCAGCGCCGCGGGAACGGCGCCGTTCTGCCGCGGCATCCCACGGGGGGGGCTCGGCACCCTGCACCAGCTCCTCGGGAAACTACACGGACACCCCCGGCACCGCCTCCCGCGGCCAGAGGCAGAAAGCTGCTTCTAATTCTTCTCCACAAGAACATGCTTTTCTCCAGCTACAAAAAATGCAGTCGTGCATTTTTGCCAACTAAAAAAGCCTGCGCTGCAATTACAGGAGCACTTGGGAGTAGGCTGAAACACAACAAAGGAATTCACAGAAAGGCTTGCTGAAAAATAAATTACAGGTACTCCAGGCATTGTAGTCCTCCCCTCAAACCAAGATCCACAGAACACACAGCATGCTAGAAGAGCTTACAGAATACAAGCAAGGATTTAAAAGCATGCAAGGAAAAGCTGCTGTGACTAGAAGAGTCTATTTTTGAGACATTAAAAGCAGAGGCACTGGGGAATTCAGTGACATCCTTGTTACAGCCTCCTTGAAGAGCCAAGTGTACCAAGCAGTCTCTATTTTTCTGGTAAATAACAGGATCTAAGAAAACTTCTCTCTCAGTAAATTCAAATGCTCCCTCAACTGTGTGGTGCAACAATATGGACGAGAAGGTGACTCACCACGAAGGGGGTAGGGACATAGGTGGAGAAGAAGTACACAAGAACATCTTTAGCCAGCAGGACTGCTGCAGTGAGCTTCGCAAGCCTACCAACAGGAAAAAGAAAACATTCGGTCACTCCAACTCCCCAGGGCAGCCCAACAGCCAGATGGAACTCCTGTCACCTCCAGGCACTGTCTTCTCAAAGCACTCCACTGCTTTTTGGCTTACGCTTAGAGCGGTATCCTACACATGGCCCAGCCAGGGTTAAGAGTGTTCAGGCTGCAGAACCTGAGCCAGCACTTGCAGCTGCTGCCTGGACAGCGCAAGGCACTTGAGTGCCTCACCCAAACAAAGCAGATACCCCACACGAAGAGGCAGGACCTGCCGGCAGAACGCACACCCTTAGCTCAGGGACAGAACCAACTTCCCAGAAAGTGTGAAGCACCAGATGTCTGCAACAGCAGGTTTGGAAAAGGGTTCGGTATCCCACACAAAGCTCGTTTGCCAGCCCTGCTCGGCAGCTCCAGACAAGGTCCAGGAAGCAGATCTATTCCTAAAATATATTTCTGCAAAGCAGCACCCCTTACTCCAGAGTGCCCGTGGTTCTAAATCTCACTTCATCATAAACTTGCCCTTTCAAGCACCAGGGAAGCTCCTTCTCTTCCAGGTAACTCATATCCAACTTCTCTTGCACTCAGGAGACAAAGGGAAGTCTCAGCCAAAACAGATGAGGCATTAAATGGTGTAAGCTCACCTTGCTCTCACAGACAAGCATTAATACTGATTTCCTTCTCTCCATCACCAGCAACCCAAGTCTCAGTGACTCGGAGTTTCACTACAGCACCTGTCAAAATGTCACCTGAAGCCACCTGGAAGAGTTGGAGAGCTCAGCTTGGAGTTGAAGGTACTAAAATTCTGCTTGATTTACACCAACTTAACTACAGGACACAGCTGGATAACCTGCCATCCCCCTGGGCCCTGCTGCCCACAGTGCTGGAAAAGCACTCTGCTCCCACTAGAAACACCCTTTTGCGGGTGTTCAGTTCGATTTCAGCACTGCTGTAAGGGTGCATGATCCCAGAGGGACAGGAGAAACACTTAGTCAGGGGCTGAGGTGCTGCTTGGACATGTGAAACAGCTGCACCACCATCAAGCCCGAATTCCAGGCTTTGTGTGGCTAAAAGGGAACATCAGCCTCACACTTGCCCATCTTTAGACTGTGCCTAACCCACACAGTCACAGCTCCCGGTGAGTTTAAAGCCCTCACGTCAAAGCCTGGGGGGAAAAGGGCCACAAGATCCCGAGGCCCAAGGGAGAGGAGGGAGCCACTGGATTCTGTGCTCTATCATACCAAGGACTTCTTCATCCCTAAAACATCAACGCTACAAAGTTAAAAAAAAGAGAACTGTTAGTGACAACAACAACAATTAACTTCTCCTTACTTAAATCCTCATTAGCTACTGGGTTGGCTTTTTTGCACAGCACGCCATTACCACACGTGCTTTGGTCCCCAACGACAAGGGATTAAGATTCGTTAGAGAATTCAGGAAGCACTTCCCTCCCCTTTCCTTGCAAAGAGCACAATTTGTCGTTGCTGGAAGTCCTCACTTGAAGCATTCCAGGTAAAATCCCCTCAAAGTGAAAATGCCCTGCAGTACAGCAGGCTGCAGGTGGAATTGTTCTCCCCCAAGCAAGCTTAAAGCAGAATGTGTGAAATCCCAGAGAATGACGCTGTTAAAAGGGCATTTATATTTAGGAGTTTCCAGCCAGGATGTTAATACTCTGAATTAACTTGCATATTCAAATTGGGCTCCAGGCATACCAAGCCTAATGTTCTTGTGCGTTTAATCTGTACATTCTCTGGTGGGGTGAGCAGCCTTGCACTCCTCCTTGGGCTGGCAAACTGGTACACAAAGGATTTATTCCCAGCCTCCCCTCATCCCTGTTTCAATGGACTAAGGCAGAGGAAAGAGTGTGCCCAGCTCATCACAAACAAGAAGTGCTGATAGGACAGAAAACATTTAAAGCCACAATTTCATTTCTAGTCTTGCAAATGTAATCAATACTCATACTTCTTACTGCTGCAGTTGCTGGTGACCTGACCTCGTGTGTCATATCCAACAACAAAGCCTCTCTGCTTAAAGTCTGAAAAGTTCCTCTCAAGATACTTGTAGATGCCCTGGGGAAAAAAAAAAAAAAANNAGAAAAAGAAGAATTAGCTGGACTGCAGCACACACAAACATTAAAGGTGGTATTTCACAAGGGATGAATGTCAGTAGGAAAACACAGCTCAAACACATCAGTAATAAGATTCACGAAAGCAGAGGTGTTTTTTTCCCCAGTGTTCACTGAAAGAAAGCAAGTAACCACAGAAACCATTGTGGGAAATAGAAGTGAGTAGGACAACAACAAACCCTCACGAAGCAAACACTCACAATCCCTACGGTGTTTCATTTGTTCAAATCATCTTCTCAAGACTGAACTGAGGAAAATCCCCAGTTTGAAAGTCCATCCCCTCAGGCAATGTAAGATGTGCCAGCCGAGTCTCCACCTCTCTGCCCACAGCGCAAGTCAGACACTTTCAACCTTGTTTCCGAAGTGTTAGTCCTAAATTTGCCTTAAAATCAGGGAATGGTTTGCGTGGGAAGATCAGTTTTACTCCAGTTTCATCTCCCCTGCAGCCTTCACATCCAGAACCTCTCCGAAGACCCACGACGGCAACAGCCCCCGACGGATCAGCAGTTTCAGATAAAAAGATGGCAGCACTATTGTGAATGGAAGTTTCCAGAGGCTGCAGCTCCCCACAGCCAGACAACAGAGCACAGGGAGCTCGACAGAGCCACGCTGGCCCCATCAACGCTGCCTCTCACCCAGGTACAAGCTGCCTCCTGATGGAGTGGGGGGTCTTCCCTACCAGAACGACACAGGTCCTCCCCCCAGCCAGCATTTAGTGCAATCCTTCAGGATATTTTTTTATCAGGGTCTGACTGGGTATCTGGAAAGCCAGCCTGACTCCTGCCCTGGAATTCAGCCGAGAGCCTTTTTCTAAAGTGGCTTTGGCCCTTCAGAATGGGATTGTTAAGGCTGGGAAAGGCCTGGGAGATCAAGTCCAAGCAGGCACTAGAGGGATGCGCTCCAAAGCGGGACCTGGTCTCTTTACTTTCTGCTGCGGAGCAGTTTGCTTAAAATTAGTCCCTTCAGCTCAGCCACAGATTCCACAGCTGAACTTAACTCAGTCCTATAGGACCTGTTTGCTATCCAAACATGTTTATGAAAGCCACAGGAAATAAAAGTAAATCAGCAAATGTCAGTGAGGAAGTGAACGCAGAGCCTCTCCACCGCCCAAACCCTCTAACTGAGCTCAAACCCATCTTCCTGCAGGTGCCCCAAGGGGAGTTCAGAATTCCAGCACCTCTGGGCTTAAGTTCTCTCTTGAAAAAGTCTCTCAATTTAAAGAATTTCTATTTCCCTTTAACAAGACCCAGGTTTTGACAGTGTCCCCAACTGCTACTGCTGATAAATTTCTACCACTTCTAAAGGAGGCATCTCACGGTGATAATTAATGGCTCATTAGCAGGTGCCAGCACACAACTGCATAAGGCCCTCAGATCTGAGCCAAAACTCTCTTCAAGTGACTGAAGTACCACAGTTACCTCTCCCACTGCACGGTTCAGGTGATTTCCTGATGCAAAATGCATGGAATAGAACAAGTCTACACCTACAGCATGTCCAGTCCCTTATGCTCTAGCTCAAAAGAGAAGTGAAGGAACAGTGATGGTATCAAGAATAAGACTGAAAGATTTTTGGTTGGTGAAATCCAGAGAGATAGGAACAGCTTTATAAAGTCCAGCATTTTAATTTTTCAACTTGTACCTTTAGCTTTGGTTTTTAACCAGCAGGAAACTCCTTGATGCAAAGGTGGCTGGTTTTGTCACTGTGGAAACCAGTGACAGGCTTCTTTCACACTAATAAAAGCACCTGGACATGCATCAAAGCAGGACAAAAGCCAGGGAATCAGGGCTTTACATGGAGTTCAAGTACCCGCAATTTTCAGCAGAGTCCACAGCAACTGCTGAATATTTTGTACCTTCCTGGATCTGACTTGTCATAATATCAGTATAACCAAATCAAATGAAAAAAAAAAAAAAATCGATCAAATGAAGGACACGGAACACACGTTCAGCTTCGCTACAGCTGACTTGAACTGAAGGAAGTGTTAACCACGCTCAAGTCTGCTATTTGACTGGCCATTTATTCCTGCCCCAGGTGAGGACAAATCCAGAGAGCCAGGGCTGCCCATGCTCGGACCAGGATCAGCAGAACCATTCCTGTCCTCAGCTTCTGAAACAAGAGGGCTCAAACAAAGATTAAATCTGCTGCAGTTTACTTCAGAAACAAATTCCAATCCACTTCCCAGAGGCCGCTCTTCCCAGCTCCACACACAGCTCTAATAAACAACTAAAAATAGCAGCTGTGCAGAGGGAGCAGATGCACACACCCCCGGGTTGTAACTCTCAAAAACCAGCAATGCCCATGAAACTGAGCTTGCCAACACATTCCCTGCCGAGCAAAAGGGACATTTTCCATTGGACATTGCAAAAGGGACATTTTCCCTTCCTGCCAGGAATGTGGCTGAGCTGGCAGACTCACACTTGGTCACGCTCCGCCAGCCTGAACCACCAAGGGAGCGGGACACAGGCAGCACCTCCAAACCCAACAGAAGGGAAACGACCCCCAGAAACCTCCTCTGCTTCCAGGAAAAGAGGGCTTGAGCAAAGCAATTCCACCACTGGCAACAAAACACTGACTCAAACCCCCTTTTCTCACATCTCCTCAGTCTGCCCCCACTGCATCCACGGAGTCCACCTGGACCTGACCATGCCATTACAGCATTTCTGGCACACCTGGATCAGGAAGGGCAGAAGTGAAAGAAGCATCACTCTAGGATGTGTCCAGTTTACAGGTCGGATGCCTAAAGGAAGCTTTTTGTAAGACCCCAGATGATACTTGCAGAGCAAAACCATCAGAGAGAAGGCTGGGTTTCAAACCAACGCTTGAACACAAAACCTCTATAAACAGTAGTGGAATCTGGCCTCCCCACAAGAGTGTGGGCTCCAGTTGTACAACTCGGACAACAGAACGTCAAACAGCTTAGGAGAGACCCATCTGTCCCAAGTTTTAAGCACATCCCTCCACCCTAGGCCAATAGAAAGCTTTATTTCAGTCACATGTCCTGAGGGAGGTTAGAGCATCAGCCTGCAAAGAGAAACCAGCTAAAAAGTTTAAGTGCACAACAGTAAATGAGAGGTTTTACCAACCCTTGCTAAACCATGTAATAAAACACCTTCAATTGAACAGCTGAAGCTCCATTTCTAGAAGAACTACCTGTCAAAATAGGTAAGATTCAGTAGTTTTGTCATAACAAACATTTGATTTTCCAAGTACAAGGGCTCCAAATATACCAGCTCATTCTATTTTCAAAAGTCAAGGCTAGAGGTGGGCACAAACCAACCGTTTAAGTGTATGCAATATACTCAGTACATGTATGTCCACAACTTGTGCTAAAAACAAAAGAAAAGGCTTGTCTGGCTGGGGCTTTGCTTTTCTGGTTCTTTCTGGGTTACTTTCGTCGCTTCGTTTTCGACGTACTACAAGCTCCAGGGCAGCTGGTAAGATCTCCAGCCGCGGGGCCGTGTAACAGACGCACCACTGGCCGAATTCCAGCCCAGCCAAACCTCGCCAAGCCACCTCATTTCCCCTGAGCCTCTCACGCTCCCACCCGGCCGCTGCTGGGTGGCTCCGGGATCGCAGCAGGACCCACGGCAGGACTGCAGCTGATGGCAGCGCTCCGGCGTGCCGCAGCTCACCTGAGTGGACTGGATGACCGTGAGGTCGTTGATGTAGCAGAAGCCTGCTCCCATGGCCGAGCGCAGCCCGGCCGTGCCGAAGGTCAGCCGGCAGCACAGGCGGTCCCGCAGCTCCTTGTGCTTCCCGGCCTGCAGCAAGCTCTCGATCTGCTCCTTCGTCTTCTGGTTCTGCAAGGGAAGAGGGAGCTCTTCGTTTAGTGCTACCGTACATGCTCGTCGGGTTTCAGCAATTGCTACAGCAAACTCGTCCTACCCCGTAGAAGGCGTGTGCGCCAGCCTCCACTGTAACTCATTCCTCTCACCTTCTTCCCACATGATCCTTATCAACAAAAGATTCGAGAGCTCTTGCTGCCACTGATAAGGCGGTGCGATTGTCTGCTCATTAAGACACCTTCCAGCTCCCCTGCATGAGGAGCACAGACTTGGGAAAGGGTTTTTACAAGGCAAATCACACAATTCCACTCCCGATCTTGGCTGCTGGAAGACGGACAAAAATCCAAACTTCAAAGCAGCATTTCCTTCCTCCCCACCCACAGGAAACGGGCACAGGAAAACCGTGGAAATCATAGGATGATTTGGGTTGGAAGGCACCTTGGAGATCACCTCATCCCACCCCCTTGCGCCGGAGCAGGTTCCTAAGCCCCCTCCAGCAGTGGACAGGGTGCTTTGCAGCAGACTGGATTCTTTTCCAGACCGACTCCCTCCGTTCAGGCAGGATTTCCCTAAAGCTGCACCACCAGCACAGCTAAAGACCTGCAAGTGCACAAGCTGGACGTTGCACACCTCTACTATCTGTTCCTCATTGCTATCCAGCTAAGACTGAGTTAATCTGGCCACCAAGGAACTCTGCCTGTGTGCTGACACCCAGCCTGGACAGGGCACTTCCCAGATCCTACACACAGAGCAGAGGAGGAGGAGGAGGCAGTGGTGACACAGCTGGAAAACAACAAGGACTGCAGAGGTGTAAAACTCAGCTCCGGTGGCACAAGTGCTTCTCTGAAGTGGTGCTGCTTCAAGCAGGGTCGCAAGGAAAGGTTAAAAAAGGCAGACGGAATCTGCAGGGCAGGGGTGAAGCACCCCTGACATTTAAAACAGAGGTCAGCCAGCTCCAGCAGCGCTGGGAAACGTGCTCCACACACACCGGGGGAGGCTCTGCAGGAGGACTGGCAACATGCTGGGAAAGGCACAAAGACACGAGCTGTGCACATTCACCGGGAGAAAAAATAATCAATGGAACGCATGGAGAAATCTGAAATTATTTCTGGACACTAGACGTGTGAATTTCAAATAAGTTTTTATTTCTGTGTGCTCTACAATAAAAGGCTAGCAATCATAGTCCAGGGTCCTGGATGGCCTGGCAATCAAAGCAAGACATGGCTCACTACACAGCTGAACACAGGCCCAGAAAGAAACCAAAACAATGGGGCACAATAGATATCAAACCACAGAAGTGAAGGTTTCGCTTTCAGCTGTTCTTAGGCAGCCAACCAGAAACCGAATGACTGACGTGAAAAGAGTCCAAGGCAAGAGTATCGAAAACCTCATTTCACACTCTCATAGTGCATGGCTTTGCTTTAAAATACAGTTATTACATTACACAGCATCCTCTACAGCTTCTTAGGACACACTGCATTGCTTCCCTGCAAAAATAGAATAGGAATTACACATTCCGTAGTTTATGGAGCTTTGCAAAGCTGGGGCAATACTCAAGCAATAGCACAAACATTTATTTTAAAAATAGATTAACAAGCATTTTTGACTGAACCTACTTGCTTAATCTTATAAGGAATAAAAATGAGTCGGCCAAAACAGCCAACCCGAATAACATTTTAATTTGTTCAGGTCACACTCAGTTCAGCCGAAGCTGCAGAACATAAAGGAGGAGAAAAAAAGTTACAAAATCCCCAAGCTTGCTACAGACGACCTGAAACCCCCTGGGCCCACAGGAAGAGGGAAACCTACAGAAGTGAGTATAAACTCAGAAGTGCTGATAACCTGTCTCACACTCTGAGTTCTAATGCCACTGAGTGTAAAAGCCTGACCCTCAGACAGCCCTTATCCCTATCCTGGCACCATCCTTCCTGCTCCCCAGCTTCCCTTATCCCAGCCTGGCACCATCCTTCCTGCTCCCCAGCTTCCCTTATCCCAGCCTGGCACCATCCTTCCTGCTCCCCAGCTTCCCTTATCCCAGCCTGGCACCAGCCTTCCTGCTCCCCAGCTTCCCTTATCCCAGCCTGGCACCAGCCTTCCTGCTCCCCAGCTTCCCTTATCCCAGCCTGGCACCATCCTTCCTGCTTCTCAGCTTCCCTTATCCCAGCCTGGCACCATCCTTCCTGCTCCCCCTGCTTTCCAGCTTGCCCTTTTACCCCAAGCTGCATCTTCACACCCTATGGCCCCAGCTCAGCTTCTTTCAACACCCAGCCTGCCTCTGAGCACCCCCTCCCCTGCCACCCTGACCTGGGAATTCCAGAACAGCTTCCACTGCAAACCCTGAAAAAACACCAGGGGGTTTGCTGGTTTGCTTGGCAGTTATGAAATCAGGTCACACATCTGAAGGTCTCACCGGGGCTTTTGTGATGGTTCATCTTCCCAAGTGCAAAGCATGAAAAGTTACTCAGAGATCTTGGACTAGAGTGCTTGAGTGATTAACATCCTTTAAAAAAACAAACAAAAAAAGATACAAAATTGCCTAAAGCTTCCTGTCTCCAGCAGAAATATACTAGGCTGTTGGATGCAAAAGCAGCCAGCCCTCAAAAAAGCAATGCTTTAAGACACCCCTGCATCCCAACGGCTCTAACAAAGCAATTCAAATTCTCAGGAGTCAAGGGCTCAGAGACAAGGTTCTCAGCTGAAGGCAAGCAGAACTTGGATGCTGATGATATGAAAACAGCATTTATTTCAATGCCCAAACGTGCCAAACCTCTGCACTGCCGGCCAACCAGCCTTCCCGGGAGCACGGAACGCTCTGGGCTGGCAGGGAGCTTAAAGCTGAGCAGGGAACATCCCAGCACCTGGCAAGGCATCCAGCAGAAGCAGCACCAGCTCCTCCTGAACAGGTAAGAGAAACCCCTCAAAGCCCCACACTGCCACCGGTTTCCCAAGGGTTATTTACTGATGGGGAAGGCCTCACATCTGGCTATGCTGACTCCAGACTCTATTGTTCCTTGGTAAATGTCTGCTGGACGTAAATATTTATTATTACCTTTCCTCTAACTTCCTTAACAACACCAGGGACTTTCAACCACAAAATTCCTTCACTTACTTATATTTTCACTTTGGGGGGGAAAAAAAAATAACAAAAAAACCCCCAAAACCCCCAAATTCACTCCTTCAAACCACACCATGAGCACCACAACTTCGATAGGAAACTCCAGACATTTATTTGATCACATCTCTAAAACACTGGGAATACTTCAACTTCATAATATACGTATAGACAAATACGTGATACCTCTCTAATAGACATATATATGTACACAATGAATCTCTGATAGCCAATATGAATGTGTACACAACAAATGATACAGACCCAAACACCTCCGTGTTCCCTACGGTGTCTGTACAGCACACGCCTCTAAACGTCCAGCACAGCCCTCAAGGGCCAGGCCAAGGCCACAATCAAGAGGCACCACGTCCCCAGCTCCCGCCGGAAAAGGCTCCTGCCCAGGGCCAGCTGCACCAGGAGGTGGCAGATAAGGCGACATTTGCCACGGGAGAGGCCCGTGCTCCCTGAACACACCCTGCTGGGGCAGCAGAGGGACGGCAGGACGGGGCCCTGGCTGCTGCTCGGGCTAGGGATGGGCAGGCTGGCACAGCCACGGGAGCCCCTGCTCCTCCAGCACAGCCCATCCTCCCTGCAGGAGCCCTGGCTGGGCCGTCCCCGAGCAGCAGCTCCGCCTCACCCCATTCCCGGTGCTGCAGCACCCACCAGCAATGGGAGCGCCCTCAGGCACTCAGCCTGCCATTTCCAGATGGAATTTCGTGTGGCACCCCTCATTTCCCGGTTTCTTTGAGGCTTGCCATGGAAACATGGGAAGTGGAGAAGGAGCAGAGCCCAGGCAATGCTTCCCCATCCCATCCCAAGCAGCCTGTCCCCAGTAGCCCCTCACAGGGCTCTACTCCCAGAGAGCAGGGCTTGGCACGACTGCCAAGCTGGCAGGAGACTGTCAGAACCCTCCCTCCAGTACATGGCATTCCCTGTCACAAAGAAATGGAAATCAGAAGCAGTTGGGACAGAGACGGACAGGCTGCTGCGTGGGTGACACACTGAACTTGGTCCTGCACTCCCATACACACCAGAAGAAAACGAAGTTCTGCAATTACTTTTCCTCTAAAATAATTACACTGATATACATACACATATACATAAAAACAGCTGCTTATAAGAAGGCGCTGCCAGAATCAGAACTCTGCCGTCACAACCTGCAGGAGACTCTGGAACACAGAGTCTCAGAAAAGGTTTCAGAACTCAGAACTCAGAAACTCAGAAAGGTTTCAAGTACTATTAAACAAACAAAAACACGTATCTATATGTCCTCCACCGAATTTTCAGCTTTCCATGTACTGCACAGTTACCTGCTGAGGCAAAGTCGCACTTTTTTGTGGCTCATCTGGGTCCAACATCGGGAACACGTGGAGAATTAAAGACAAGGACATTAACTGAGTATCTCTTATGGATCTTTCACACCCATCACGTTCATCACGTGTACTTACCATCAGAGCTAGGTTCCAAAGCTAATACCTTGCCAAAATAACTGGCAATCTACTATTCACAGCAAATTTTTTTTGTTCTGCACACTCTACAAACGTGTAGCTGAAAGAAGGGGCAAAGCCTCAGGCTGGTTTGAGTTTCAAGGAATTTTTCTTTGGCCTTCGTTTTCCCAACGTTATTCTTAAGAATTCACTAAGGAGTGTTAATAAGCAAAAAATACCACAAGTCAAATGACGGGAGCAAGGTACTGGACTCAAACTATCAAGTCCATTTTGTCTTGGAAAGCATCTCAAAAGCCACAAAAACTAGAAAAACACCCAGGGACACTCCGAAAGCATCCCAAAACCACCTGACCAGCAAGGAAGAACTCTCCACGCTCCAGCTGAGACAACAAGACTCAGCTCACGGATTAGTTACACCAAGGGAGACCGCGGAGAACGGGGCCTGCACAAACAGCTCCTGGATAATGAATTCAAGCTTTTCCCCCCCATGTGAAGTTCTAGCAGTGCCTTGAAGAGCCAAAGCTTCTCCCAGGTAGCCCCAGCCAGGAGCAGTGTGCGTACAAAGGCTGCTCTGAGCAGCTCGCCACACCAGCCAGACTCCTTCAGGAGACTGTGTGAAAGCACGACAGCAAAGTTAGGAAGAGGATGAAAGGGAATTACAGGGAGAAAGTGGAGAACAATGACTAATTGTTCACGTACTTGACCAACGAGGACTGAACAAAAGGCGCTGCCTTGTGCCTCCCAGCCTGGCCCAGAGACCAAAGAGGTAACTAAGGAGAGAGGATGGGAAGGGGGGAATGCCAGGAGCATTAACGAGGATGCAGGATGCTGCTGGGAAGGGGAGGAAAGCAGGACACTCATCCCACAGCCAGGCTTCCTCCAGCCACCCAGGCTTTTAGGCGAGGTGAGCACCAACACCCAAACCACAAAGGACAGAGAACACAAGTCTGGTAATTAATTACAGCAAGCAATTTTCAATTAAGTTGGAGGACAAAAGCCTCCCACAGCTGGGAACGGAGCGCATAGATTTTTCCTTAATCAGAGGCAACAAAAATCCCTGCAGCTCAGGAAGCTGGGGGTGGGAAAGGGGGGTCAAGTCTGATAAACAGCAAAGGCCTCACTTCCTCCGTTTGCCGTGAAATCTGAGGGCACTAGACCAACAACCCCTGCTCGTGGCACATCTGGTTTCTCCTTGCCTTCCCCTGGTTTGGTTTCCTGAACGACCCCTGGGCCCAGCAAGCAGCCCCGAGTCCTCCTCCTCCTCCTCCTCCTCCAGGTGACTTTCAATTGTCAAATTTCCCAGGAGCTCTCTTGGAAATCTCTCCAAGTAGTTCCGAATTCTCCAAGTCCAAGAAGCTTTATAGGAAAGGTCACGTTTGTCACCTAGGGAAGCAAGGGCAAACAGGTACGCTCACGCTGACCCCAGAGTTTGCATTTTACTGGGTAATTACAGCCCTAGAAGGAGCTCTGGAGATGGGGACATCTCACTGCTGCCAGTTTAAACCTGAATGTTTTTGCCCCCGTGGAGGTTCACTGACTTTACACATTTTTAGGGAAGACAAAACAACCTGTCAAAAACAACAAAAGCCTTTCAAGGCACTAACAAGACTTCACAGGAAAAAAAAATATTTACTGGAGTTCAACCTGGGCTATCAAATGTGTTATCAGGAACGCAATTTCCTTTCTCCACTCCTTCCCTCCCCCGTGCCACTATTCCCGGATATTTTCGCAGCAGCAGCTCTGAGTGCAGAAGGTGCAGATGGCACCTGTTAATTTCTGCAATGCTGGGAGGAGAGACCACATTTCCAATCAGGAGAAAGCTCATCCCAGAGCCATCAGGTGGCATTTGCCTGCAGCTCTCCTGCTTTGATCCTGACAGAGTGAAATTAGAAAAGCAACAGTACCAACGCGCTGGCCGTCCTAGTGAATGAAAATAAAGGTAAAAGAAGTTCAGGAGACAGAAACCTAAAAAATAAGGGACAAAGCAGTCAGATGCCTAAACCACTGGCATACTGGTAGTTTACCCTCCCCCATCATCAAGGTATTTTTTTAAAGCACAGGCCATGATGGTTGGGACAAACCATCTGCAAAAAAAAAGCCCAAAACCCCGAAGTAACCCTTTCGACGACAGCACAAGCAAAATATCCTCCAATACCACACTGTTATCAGGGGTCTGGGTGCCTTAACCCGAATGGACCAAGCCTTCAGTGCTCCTGACACCGTGTTGGCACTGAAAAGAAAAGGGGAAGGCTGGAACCCGGCTGTTTCTTTCTTGAAGAGGGGTTAAATTCAGGCAACTGAGCAAAACAGAACGCCGCATTTCAAGGAGCTACTGATCCATCCCTCCCTCCCTCCACCAGCTGACCGCGCTCCCCCGGGCACCGCGCTCCGGGGGCCGGGCCGGCCCCATCCAGCGCGCAGCCCCGCGCGGGTGAGGGATTCCCCGGGAACACGGGGCGCACCTGCCGGACGCAGGGCGGCGTTCCGAAGGGCACGGAGGGTCAGGGGCGCGCAGGTGCCGCCCCCGCTGCCGCAGCGCGCCGGGAGGCGCACGGGGAGCGCCGGTGGGAATTGCCGTCGCTCGCCCACCTTGTCCCAGCTCAGCCACTGCCAGACCGCCTTGTCCAGCTGCGCGTCCCCGGTGCTGCGGGCCACCAGCACGTTGGAGTTCACGTCCCCGGGGGCTCCGCGGTCGCCCATGGTCGCTGGCAGGAGGAGGAGGAAGAAGAAGATGAAGACGGAGAAGGCGCCTCTCCTTCACTTCGCCACGCCCGCCGCCGCACCGCGCATCGCCCGGGAGGGAAGAAGAAGCGAAGGAAGGCGAGGGGTGCCCGGGGGCTCCCGCGGGGCCGGTTTTTATCGCCGCCCGGCGCAGCCAGCGGCGATTAACGGGGAGCGACCGTCCCCGCCGCCTCCTCCTCCTCCTCCTCCCGGGTCCGCCCCGAGCCGCCGCCCCGCCGAGCCCCTCGGGGGCGTGACGGGAAACGTAGTCCCCGAGGCGCGGGAGGGAGGGCATGGCACTTAGGGAGAAACTACAACTCCTAGCAGCCATCGCGGCGCGCGGCGCCACAGGGAGCGGGACCGGGATCCGTGGCCGAGGGTTCGCGTCCCGCCTCCTCCGCGAGGTGGAAAACAATGTCCCGTGTGTGCCCTGCTCCCCACGAACGGGCGCTGTCCGCGTCCTGCGTGATGGACACGAGCGACAGCTACAACCCTCCACGGCTATGCCCCTCGGGCTGCCCGCAGCATCGTGTGTTCCCTCCGAGAGGGTGGTGGATAAGGCGCTGCCCTGAGGGATGAGCTGCTTGCTTAGAAGCGTTTCCAGATGGCAATTCCAAAGCCATTAGGAGAAGAGCCATAACCCTCCCCCGGCTGCATAAGCTCTAATTGGATTGCCCGGCCCTGATCAGCAGGCTCGGAGTGACCACATCCTGCTGAGCATCCTCATCGGACAGAACATCCCACCCCACAGAGCATCCTCAGCCCGCAGAGCATCCCAATCCCACGGAGCATCCCCACCCCGCACAGCATCCCCACCCTACGCAGCACGTCCTCGCAGAGGTTGCCATAGTGACAGCAGGCACTGCAGAGGGATAGAATCATGGAATCACAGACGGTTTGGGTTGAAAGAGACCTTAAAGCTCATTTCATTCCCACCCCGTGCCATGGGCAGGGACTCCTTCCACTATCCCAGGCTGCTCCAAGTCCTGTCCAACCTGGCCTTGGACACTTCCAGGGGTCCAGGGGCAGCCCCAGCTTCTCTGGGCACCCTGTGCCAGGGACTGCTCTCCCTCCCAGGCAGGAATTCCTGCCCATTATCCCATCTATCCCTGCCCTCTGGCAGCAGGAAGCCATTCCCTGTGTCCTGTCGCTCCAGGCCTTGTCCCCAGTCCCTCTCCAGCTCTCTTGGAGCCCTTTTAGGTCCTGCAAGGGCTCTGAGCTCTCCCTGGAGCCTTTTCCTCTCCAGGTGAGCACCCCCATCTCTCCCAGCCTGGCTCCAGAGCGGAGGGGCTCCAACCCTGGAGCAGCTCCGTGGCTCCAGCACCTCCATGTTCCTCCTGTGCTAGGACCCCAGGGCTGGGGCAGCTCTGCAGGAGATTGGAGGCTTTGGCTAGACGGCCAGAGGCACTGGGAGTGCTACCCTGGAGGTGTTTGGGGGTGCCCAGCAGGACAGCAAGGTGTTGAAAACTGTGCATAGGGAGGGAGCAGAATCATAAAAAAGTTTGGCTCGCTCACAAACCAATCCTGCAGTCCAGAGGTCTGGCTGGGTGTGGGGAGATAGACCTTTTGATTGGTTTATTACAGTGAATTACTGACTGAAGTCAACAGAGGATAAAGATAAGGGGGAAGTAGGTCACCAGAAGTGAGGATGCTCCTAAGTCCTCTTCTGTCCCTGTTCCTGGCACAGAGAAGGAGAAGAGCCTGGAGACTGACAAAGTGAGGAAATGGGATGTAATCATTCCTTCTTGTACATCTGGCAGCATCTGCAGCAGCACTGATGCCATCCCGAGAACCGTGAGAACCACGTCCCTGGCGCATTTCTCCAGAGCTCGGTGCTGTGCATGCTTTTGCTGCTCTTATCTCCTCCTTTGTGTTTAGTCTTCAAGGAGAGAAGGCAGAGCCCAGGATAACAGGAGCTCCAGGCCATAAAACCTTGGGTTTCCCCCAAAACCAGATGAAAGACGGGAGCACTATCCTCCTCTCTCCAATGTCAGCGCTCCTCCATGATTATTCCCCTGGAGAAAAAAAATACTCTCATGGAGGACAAAAGTTATTTCCTTACCAGGAACAACAGCAGCACACAGGGTTTGACACTTCCCAGGACTTCACCAGGGCACCCCACATTGGGGAAGTGATGATTAGTGCCCAAACGTTCCCCTGTGAGTAGGCTTTGGATCTCTAGTTCCAAGGCACCCCACAGCAGATGCCAGGCAGCCTGAGCAGCTCCAGAGCTGGCTAATCGTGGAAAAAGATTACGGTGACACAGCTCAGATCGCGCTGATGGAGATTTGCTGTGTTGGCCCGCAGAAAACACTGACCTCGTGGGAGATGACAACTAAGCCCAGCGTATTTGAGGGTAAATCAGCCTCCAGAAGAATTTTTAAAGCCGATTGTCTTGCTGCAGGGAAGTTAAACCCAGTGCCATCCGCTGGCACGACTGGAGTGTGCGGAAGCCCAGCACAGCACGGCTGTCCCCGGCGCTGCAGGGCCTCGCCACGCTCTGAGCCTGCCAGCACAAACACCTCTCGTCGTCTGCTTCTAGCAACACAATTTCCAGTCCCCAGGGTCGTGGAGAAAAAAGCCAGAGCACAGGCAATTAATCGGGAGCGAGGGAAAGCCAAGGTTTCCGTGTTTTCACCCTCGCGCGTCGTTTCGCCCGGTTGAGGCGCGGCGCGCGCAGAGCAAAGCCAGCAGCAGCGAGCAGCCCGGGCACCGAGAGCCGGGGAGAGGCCGCGCTGCCAGCGATGGAGAGGAGCCAGGCTGGCAGGAGAAGGGCTGCCAGGCCGCCGGCAGCTCGTGTGCCGGGAGCTGCCGGGCCAGCGGGGGCGCGGCGGGAGGGAACGGCTCCAGCCGGGACCGCGGCGCTGTGCGGACGCTGCTCCTGCAGCCAGGGAAAGCCCTGCCCTCTGCCTGCCGGGAGCCAGCCCAGGGGGCACATCTGGGACTAGACCAACTCTACTCCCAGCCCTGCCGCGGGTACGGACACCTCCCACTATCCCGGGTTGCTCGGGGCCCCATCCAGCCCTGGCCTTGGATGCTTCCAAGGATGGGGTGGCTTCTCTGGGCAAAGAATTCCCTCCTAATCTCTAATCTAAATCAATTCTCTGTCGGTTTGAGACAGACTCGTCCTGGAACTCCAGGCCCTTGTAAAAAGTCTCTGTCTCTCTTGTAGGTTCCCTTCATGTACTGGAAGGGCACAATTAGGTCACCCTGCAGCTTCTCTAGTCTGGGCTAAACAATCTCAAATCCCTCAGCTTTTCCTCACAGCAGAGGGGCTCCATCCCTCTGATTATCCTGGTGCCTCCTCTGGGCTCTTTCCAGCAGCTCCACATCCTCTTGCTGTTGGCCCCAGGGCTGGGGCAGCTCTGCAGGCGGGGTCTCACCTGAGCACAGGGACAGAATCCCCTCTCCCCCGCTGCCCACGATGGGGGATCAGCCACAAGAAGGGCTAAGGCACACAACAGGATTAGAAACATCCGTCCCATCCCGTTAGCACCCTCAGGGATCTGGTTCCACAGCCCAAATCCTCGCGCACAGCAAACGGGATCAGCCCCGTGATCTCACAGCTGCCGGGAGCCTGAGGAGGAGCCCAGTCGCAGCAGCGTTTCCATGGCAATCTGCACAGTTTATCCCACATCGTGTACAAACAGCCGCGAGCTCCCACGACATTCCAGGCTGCTTTTTCCCCTCCAGTTTCTGCAGAGAGCCGAGGTTGTGTGGTGTACGACCCCAGTGTGTTCCTGCAGCTGGTGGCTGAGCCTGTCAGCGCTGGGCACGCCCTGGCTCTGCGGCACAACTTTTGGTTTATTATTTATTTATTAATTATTACTTATGTCTCCTGAACACCCTGTTTGTTCTCCCGGGCCTCTTGGGTTCCCTGATAATAACACAGCCACTCCCAGCTTTCCCTTCCCTCCCAGAGCTGTGGATTGTCGGGAAGGCAGTGGAGTGCTCCAGGCAGGCAGCGAGGACATTCCTGACGAGCCGTCACCGCAGGGCAGGGGCACGCGTGCCTTATTGGGCTGGAATGCCGGATTTTAGGCACATTTGGGGTCACAGCAGGAGAAGGGCTTTGTCCTGAAGGAGCGCAGGCGCTCTGCAGGCAGAGCACGGACACAGGGCACAGGCTGGCAGGTGGAAGGATGCAACAGGGACTGCTGGCACTAGGAAATGGCTTTTGAAGTTCTGCAACTGCCCCTGGCTCGATGCTTCGTGATGTCAGCTTTGGGAAGGCCCGATCCCACACGCTCTGGCACCGGCAGCACACTGCTTAGCTTCCTCGGGAGCATAGCAATCTAAATATGCTTTAAAAGCAGTTGGTAACGTGCAGCTCAGAGCCACTGGAAAAAACACTGCTCCGGTCCCAAAGGGAGGGCAGGAGCAGCTCCGTTCACCACTCCCAGATTCCCAAAATGTTTGGATTCCCCAAACCAGCTTTCCCCGTCGTGACCCCTCCGTCCCTCAGGCTGCACGGCAGCGTTGGTGATGGGAGCCTGGCTCGGCACTCCTGAGGGGAGAGCAGCCCTTCCCTGGCCAGCACCCGCTCCCCGCAGACCGCGGCACTCCCAGGAAGCACTGACAGCTCTCCCGGAGGAGCAGCTCCCCTGGAACACAGCTTCCCGTCGCTCAGTCAGGCCGTGCCGCCCATTCCAAAGCAGTATTACCCGAGGCAGTCTCAGCTGATCTCACCCTGAGCCGCTATCGTTTCACCTCGTGCATTCCTTATCGGAATGCCCGGCATCAAAGCAGTCCCAGGCTCCGGTGATTCCCGCTGCTCCAACAATCCAACCATTGATCTGCCAAGCCAAGGTCAGCCCGAGCTTCCCACACATTTTGATATCCTTTTCCAAGTACCAGACACCGTCTCACCCGTGATCCGTTGCTGTGTGCCAACAAAAAAAGTCTGAAATAAATTGGCCTCCCGGGAGCCTTACTTTTTTTCCTAGCTGCATTGCCTAAAACCCAAATGTAGTCAGTTACAATTTGCTCAGTTGGATTTAGGGATTCAGCCAAGACCAGCACACTCCCAGCCCTTCTCTCTGTGTGCTGAGAGCATCTCCTTGCTGTTGACAAAAGCTTTGTGAGTGTGACCCAGGAACCCAGGGATCCGAGGCCAGAACCCATCGGCTCCAAGGAACTATCTCTGAGCTCTGGGATGAGCATCTAAATAGTTGTAAAATCCTCCCCCTGGCTCCTGAAGCAAACCCATTGCAGGAGGCTCCCAAATCCATCCTCCCCTCGTATATCCCTGTTTCCGTAGCCCTCGGAGCAGCCCAGCACAATCCGCCGTTGAGAATGTTTGCCAAGCTGCCCCAGACCACGGATCCCATGGGGACGCCAGCCAGGCTGGAGCCGTGGGTGCCATGGGGACACCCAAGCAGCCCGGAGACACGGATCCCACGGACACCCAGCCAGGCTGGAGCCGGGGGAGCCGTGGGGACAAGGACAGCCAGACAGGAGCCAGAGGTCCCAGGGATACAAGTCCCTGCCCTTGCCTCAGGGGTGCCGGGGAGTCCCGGCCGTGTGACACCGGGACCCTGAGGCAGCTGCCACAAGGTGGCACTGGCATCTTGTCACCCAGCCTGGTGGCATCCAGCCGGCGACTCCAGGGTGGGGGCACCCGGGGCGTCCCCTCAGCCCTGCCCTGCCCTGCCCTGCCGCAGGCTCCGGTCCGAATTTACCTGCAGGGATGGATGGACAGCGGAGCCGCCAACGGATCGCACCTCGGGTGGGTAACCATTGCTGCAGGAGCTGTGTCTTGCAGGAGAGATTTTCACCCTCAGAATCTTCTGGATTTGGGAAGAGCAGCATTTTTTTCCCCCCCCCAAATTTTTACAACATGCTATCCTTCAACAGGGTTTTCCCCCTCGGGTCACAGCATCAGAAGAGATTCCGGAGTCACCAGATTCATCCCTCTCTCCCAAAAGTGGGGAGAGCAAGAATTCCACGTCACCGGGGGGATTTTGAGGCACCGCGCTCACCATCCAGCCCCCATCCCATCGCAGGGTCCCACATCCTGGCCCTGGCTGCTCCACGGCTCATCCCACCGCAGGGGCTGGTGTTACAGGAGGACAAACCCCGGGGAGGTGGAGGAAAAGGGATCAGCACGCGTGTGTCTCTGTCCCCACCTGGCCCGATTCTCCTGATTTATTTGCAGATAAAGGGTTTATTTTCCTTTCCCAGCGCTGCAGGTGCAAGATAAACAGAGCGAAGCCTCTCGAGCTACTTCCCGCTCGGGCCAGGTGCCGGAGGACACCTGCGCCCCAGAAAGCCCTGCCTGGCTCAGGAATCCCAGTGGGATCAGCCCCAAAATGGGCTTCCCAGAACCCCCTGCTCCAGGTTTTGTGCCCAAGCCAAGGGCACGGCAAATCAGGAATTGGTCGCTAAGCTGCTGCCGTGCCGGTGCCTCCAGTGCCAAGGTTTCCAGGCCTACCCCAAACACGCTCACATCCACTATTATTTTTTGGATTAGGGTTTGGCGTCACTGTTTGGGCTCGGGATTGCAACTCCGTTTAACCTTGGAATGCAGGCGGAAAGGCCCCTATGGGCCAGCTAATCTAGCTGCAATTAAAGACATTCATTATGCCATTATGAGCAGGTTAAGACGTGCGAGACACTGGGTCACTGGCGCTGCCCCACACAGCCTGTTTTGAAGGACAGGGACATTCACTGTCCTGGACACTGGCCACTCTACAGGCCAGGTCCAAACCCAGCCAGCTTAATAGCGGACTCAAAGCCAAGGAGCCCAGCAGGACCCAAGAACATCCCCTTCCCGTCCACCGCTGCGCCCTCACCCCATGGAAAACACATTTGGGCCCTGCGGTACAAAAGGCCAAAGCTGCAGCTGACAGCAGGAAGGAAGCAGGAAAGACTCCGGCATCGCCATCCGGAGCCCGGAGAGACCTTGGGAGATGCTTGGAGCCACACGCCTCCAGCCAGGCTCGGGCCACAGGCGCAGCGTGCCCACGGCTCCAGCCCCGTGCAGCCACGGGGACAAAGCATCCAGCCGGGAATGCGGGGCTCGCTCCACCCTGGGGGACTCGTCCCGTCGTAGGGGCTGGGATGCCACCGAAGGGCTGCCCTTGAATGCAGCTTGGCAGCACACAGGGAGCAGGGTTAGCCCTTTCGGCATGCCCTGGGCTCCAGCACGGAGCGGTGCCCCGTGGATTGCCGCAAACACCAACTTCGCTCGGAGCAGAAGCAAACACAAGTGCCCTGGAACCCACCACCTCCTTTAATTCCCTGCCAGAAAAGCAGGGCCCAGCCCAGCTCAAACATTACAGGGTTTCAGCACCAGAAAAACCCGCCGACCACTGTCACAGCTGCTGGGAGCCCACAGAGGTCAACGCCGGCTGATCTGAGCAGGGAAATGGGGAAATATCCTCCTTGAAGACTCTTCCCAGCCCCTACAGGACACGACAGGAAAGGAGCCGCCCCGGCCATCCCTCTGCCCACGGTGGAGCCGAGGTGGGTCTGCAGGACCAGGACCTGCTTGCAGGTCACGTTCTTCCAGCTCCTCCAGCCAGGACATTCCGGTGCTGCTCGCACCGGGGCCGAGCTCCTCCATGGGTGGGGGTTCCCAGCAGCTCTGGGGGGTTCCCAGCAGTTTTGGGGGGTTCTCAGCAGCTTTAGGGGGCTCCCGGCCGCTTTGGGGCCGGCAGCACTGTCACATCCCACAGCGAGCGGGATGCGCACAGCAAGGTGACCCCAAGCCCGGGGGGACAAGGCGTGGGCCAGGCTCAGATCATGGAGACCCTGTTTTTGATGTAGACGTGGTAGGGGTCGCTGCGCTTGTCCACCTTGCGGGAGCGGGTGTAGCCCAGGATGAGGCTGCCCACGGTGGCGGCGAAGAGCGTCATGACGAACAGGATGTACATGTAGGCGTTGTCGTTGCGGCCGGCGTGGCCGCCGCGCGTGGCCCCCGNGGTTCAAGGCGCCCAGCACTGCCTGCAGGCTGCGGTGCCAAGTCTCCGTCCGGTTGCTCTCGTCCATGTCCTCCGCAGGCTGCAGGGAAGGACGGGGGGGACTCGCAAGAGGCTGCCCTCACAGCGGAGGCGTTCCCGGGACCCCAAACTGGTCCTCGAAGCGCCTCCTCTGCCACAAAGCAGGGTGGCCAAACCCTTTGCATTCCCAGCAGCCCTCTCCCCAAATTTCCGTCCTTCCACGGAAGAGATAAAGCTCCTAGGGCTCTGGGGCACCTGCCTGCCCCTCTCTCCTCCCCAGGGCTGGGGACAATCTGGGGACACAGGTGTCCCGAGGAACCAGGAGGGCTGGCTTCAAACTTTACTTTCCCCAGGGATATGTGGGAATGGTGAGCACATGTCCTGCACCCCTACAGGGTGCAGAGCTGGCAGAGCCCCCCACAAATCGCTGTGAACCCATCTTGAGGGGTTGCCGCCCTGAACCTTCTGGGGGATTTCCCCTCCCTTTGGGTGCCAGACCCCCTCTGACCTGCCATCCCTCCTTTGGCACGGAGCCCTTCTGCCAGCCCCACTGGGCTGCTCTGTGCACCTTCACAGCTTGCTGGGGCCCCGGAGAAGGCACGGCCAGGAAGGGACACTGGGTCACAATCCCCCACGTGTGCCATCCTTTGGGACACGCCAGTTCCACAAACCACCGTAGTGCCCCCAGTGCCCACCCTGTCCCCCGCCGGCTCCCGAGCACCCCGTGCCCGCTGCACCCGCAGCTCCGCCCCGTGCAGAGGCAGCTGGCCCCCCTCACTAATGGGTCACCCTTGGCTCGGGGTGCACCTCCAGGATGAGACCCCAGCTGTGAGGAGGAGGAGGAGGAAGGGGCTGAGCAGCCACGAGCCCACGGGGATGAGGTCGGATCTGGCTGCCTTCCTGACTTAAGAGAAGTAGGCTGAATTTGGGAGGTTGAGGGCAAGACCTGGGTTTATCCCAGGAGGGGACCCACAGACGGGGCACGACTTGGGGGAACCCACCTTAGGGAGTGTGTAGGGACAGGGAGAGGAGTGGGGCACAGGGGTATCGCACTCACCTCACCTCGCGTGCCCTCCCTGCCTGCGCTGCTGCCAGGCTGAGCCGGGACTGAGCATCGCTGCCGGCGGGGAGGGATGCCGGCCGGGCTGGGAGCGCCGCCAGCCTCCTCCCCTTCCCGGGGCAGAGCCACCTGCCACAGCCACCCAGCCCCGCCGCGGGCCACCAGCCCGTCCCCAGCGCCGCGGGTCCCGCCACGGCCCCTCGCCCCAGCCGGATACCGGGGGCTCTACGGGCCGGGAGAGCGCGGCTCCGCGCTTCCCCCGGCACACGCTGCCGGTCACGCTTTCCTGTCCCTCCTCGTCCGGCACCGCTGTCCCCCAGCCCTCACACTGGCACAGAGCCTGCCTGGGCATGTTCCTCCCGCTCACCGTTCCCTCCCGGGGCTCAGCCTGCTCCGTGAAACGGGATTTCCACCCTTTCCAGCCCCACTGGGCATCCACGGGTGGCTCACAAGGAGCTGCCAGTGCTGTGCAGCAGCAGAGAAACCCCAAAGTCTGCGGGGCAGGGAGAAGGCCCAGAACAGCAGTGAGGGGCCGCGGGTGGGGGTCAGGTCCTGCTCTGGGCAGGGTGTGGGTACTCCAGCCTCAGGCTGACTTCTCACCCCTGAATAAACCTGTCCATTAAATCAACTTATGATGCTGCAGGTCGGACAGCGATTTCAGAAGTGCAGACAGCAGCACCTCCCCCAGCGCCACAGACCCCGTGGAAGCAGGTCTCCATCACCCAGCCGGGATGCTGCGTGGTCCCACAGGATCCATGAAAGCCGTGGCTTCTCTCCTTGCGAACGCCGACCCCTTTTCCCTCCTCCTCCAGCTTCTCCACTGCATCCGCAGCGCTCCAATGGCCTTTTAACCAGCGTTTACAGCATCTTCCACGTCCCTGGCGCCAGGACCTTTGCCGTGTGAGGATTCCCCTGGGCTCAGGGCGAGAAAAAGCTTGTCACTGATAAAGTCTTGGGGTAAACAAATGAGAAAAGGATCAGCAGCCAAAACTCCCAGCAACTCTCTTTATATATAAACTCTGCCTCTTTTTACCCGTCAGCAAGGCCATGTGCTGACCCACATGAATTCATGAGCATTTGCACAAATCTTTTTGTGGGGCAAAAAAGCAGAAAAAAACCCACAAGAACACCTGTTTGGGTACTTCCCCAGCAAGCGACGGGGACGTGGTACCCACGGAGATCTCAGCCGAGGCACGGAGACTCACGGGGCCGTAGAGAACGGCCCCGCTGGAGGTCTGGATGTTCAGGCAGCAGCCTGAAACCCTGTGCCACCGCCCACTCACAGTCTACAGGCCAAGGCACGGGAGCTCGTCTCGCAACAGAGACCCCCGGGGCTGCCCTGACGCCCGCTGCCTGCGCCGCGGCTCTGCCGAAACACCCGGCCGAGGCGCCGCAGCAATCCTAATCCCCGGCG
Source organism: Tichodroma muraria (assembly GCA_013390105.1). Taxonomy (NCBI): domain Eukaryota; kingdom Metazoa; phylum Chordata; class Aves; order Passeriformes; family Sittidae; genus Tichodroma; species Tichodroma muraria. Next base: position 58,357 of record WAAG01001359.1, read on the forward strand.
TCTTCTGAGGAGACCAAAGTGCAGTCAAACACCTCCTGGAAGGAGTCGAGGAAGGGCTCGAGGACGTGGTTGACGGCGACGTGCTGCCCCAGCTCGTGGCTCAGCGAGGTGACGCCCTTCCCCTCCAGCCCGCAGGGGACGATGTGCTCGAACCAGGTGAGGTCCGTGCAGCAGTTCAGCGCCAGCCCGTGCGAGGTGATGTGGTTGCCGCAGTGCACACCTGCAGGGGCCAGGAGCACCCACCCGTCAGCACCACCACCAGGGGTGTCCTGCTGGGAGAGACCGAGCGACCACGCTGCCCAGATCACTATAAACGCCCTCCCTGCACCGTGCTCAGTTCTGCCAGGGAACACCCACAGACAGGCTCCCCAAATTTGGGGCAGATGGCGCGCAGCACGTCCAGATCCGTCCACTCCAGCCCTGCCTCCCCCAGCACCTACCACCCCTGGAGTTTCCAATGGGCTCGCGCACGGGGAGAGCTGCAGGACCCCAAATCCAGGCTGCAGGCTTCCAGAAAGAGGTACAGGATGTGGAAGGGGAGAAAGGGAAGGGGGCAAGGCTGGCGACTGGGCTGCAGGCAGGCACCCAGCCCTGGGAGCAAGAGCCTATTAGGTGCAGGGGTGCAAAGTGATGGGGCCTGGGCGGGCTGCAGGGGCTCAAAATTGTGCTGCTCTCTCCTCCTGGACGCAAATCCCACCCCTGAATGCTCCCCTCCCTGTGCACATCCACCCTCTCCCGTGCCTCCAGCTCCGTGGCAGGTTCCCGCAGCGCTCTGCCATTGTGCCCGGCCACGATGCACGTGGAATCACAGGATGGGTTGGGCTGGGAGGTGTTCCACGGGCAGGGACACCTCCCACTGTCCCAGGCTGCTCCAAATCCCGGTGTCCAACCTGGTAGTGGACTCTTCCAGGGACGCAGGGGCAGCCACAGCTTCTCTGGGCGTCTTGTGCCGGGGCCTGCCCGCCCTCCCAGGGAACAATTCCTTGCCAATATCCCATCTAGCGCTGTCCTCTGGCAGTGGGAAGCCGTTCCCCCTTTGTCCCTAGTCCCTCTCCAGCTCTCCCGGAGTCCCTTCAGGCCCTGGAAAGAGAGAGCTCCGAGCTCTCCCTGGAGCCTTGCATTCCGCACGTGGCACACCCCCAGCTCTCCCAGCCTGGCTCCAGGCACACACGCGCTCCCGGGGCCGTCCCCGCTCACCGATGGCACAGAGTTTGCTGTCGCCCATCCAGACCCCGGTGAAGGGCGGCGGGAGGGCGCGGGCCGTGCCCAGCCCGAGGCGGCGGCAGAGCCGCAGCACCAGCTCCTCCAGCCCGGCCACGTAGGCGCGGAGCGGGAGGCGGCGGCGCCGCAGGTCGAGCACGGGGAAGGCGAGCAGCTGCCCGGGGCCGTGGAAGGTGATGTGGCCGCCGCGCCGCGCCGCCACCAGCGC
>WAAG01001359.1:67192-127475 GCA_013390105.1 Tichodroma muraria
GTTCGTCACCGACCAGAACCGCGTCGTGAGTCCCGCCGCGCCCGGGGGCTCCCCCGCTACCGCTTCCTTCTCCCCCCTTCCGCCCCTGCGCCCTCCTCCTCCTCCTGCCACCCTTTCCTCCTTTCCCACCCTCGGTCTTCCGCCGCCCCCTTTCCTCCGCTTTCCTTTCCTCCTCTTGCCTTCTCTCCGCTCCCCTTCCCCTTTCCTTGTCTGCTTCCCCTTTCCCTCTCTCCCTTCCTTCTCCCCTCCTTCCTCTTCCGTCTCCCATTTGCCCCTCCTCCTCCCCTCTTTACCGTTCTTCTCCCTTCTCTTCTTTCACCCCCTTTTCCTCCTCCTTTTCCCATCTTCCTCGTTTTCCCTTCCTTCTTCCTCTTCTTCCCCGCTTCTTTCTTCCTTCTTCCCTCTCTTCCTCCCCTCCCCCTGTTCCTCCTCTCTTTCCCCCTTCCTTAACTGTTTTGAAGGCAGTTCAGAAAGCTGATGGTCTCCTGTGTGGACCTGTTCCTTTCCGATTTTATTTCGAAGTTTTATTTGGAAAGAAAAAAATAAAATAAAATGGGTTGCACCTAGAAAATAGTGCAGCAGAGTTGGTGCAACTTGTCTGGCAATGTGAACAAGAGCAGCCTGTGGCTTTGTAGCGTGTTCCAAGAAAAATCTAGACAAACAACAATTTAATTGTTGTGTTTTCAGCCCAGAGCCTGGGGCCTGGTTTAAAAGGGCAGAGCAGGAGGAGGAACAGGTGTCAAAGATGTACCTGGCCAAAATGACACAGCAGGGCTGGGATTCCAGCCCTGAGATCCTGTTATTTGGCACACTGGTGCAGCTGGAGATCTTCTGGGGGCAGAAATTCCCCCCACCCCTTTTGGGACAGGTCTCAGGAATTCGGAGTACTCACTGGAGCACAGGTGTCCATGTGCTCTCACTTTTGCCATGGGTTTCCTGGAAGGGAGGGGGTGGCTAAAGAATTGGAGTGACCAACAAGCCGAAGATGGGAGATTTATGGAATTGAGAGCTCAAAGTTTCCTTACTGAAGTGGTTTGTTGGGTTTTTTCCCTTTTCCAGGTGACGTACAAATGGCTGAGCTACACCCTGGGCGTCCACGTCAACCAGGCTAAACAGTAGGTGCTACTGCATTCCCCAGAGCCTGGTTAATCCCTGTTGATTCCATGTTAATTCCTGTTCCCGTCATCAGAGTGAGCATATTGAAATGGAAATGCTTAAAACCCCTGCCTGTCTTCTCAGGCACAGCCAGTTGTGTTATTCCATGTGCCTGACTGGCTGCCAGGCTTGCTGGGCAGTGATGCACCAAAGTCTCCAGTTCCTCTCTCGGGGGGTTCAGAAATGCCTTTCTGGAAGGGACATCTTGGAACAAGCTGCCCAGGGGCTGTGAGACCCACCGTTAAGTGTGTTTGCCCTTTGGTTTCTGTAGTTGTTGGGCTGGGGTTCTCCACGTTGGAGAGGAGCGAGGGCCTCAGAAAGAGGAAACGAATCCTGAGGGAGATACCTGTGCCTGTGTGGCAGGTGTCCCTGTTGGGCTGCCTGTGCTCTGTGTCTGCAGCCTGGGCTCCAGGGCAGGCTGGCTGGGGCCCTTTCCCTCTGGTGCCTGACGCTGGTTTCTGTTGTGCAGAATGCTCTATGATTACGTGGAGAGGAAGCGGAAGGAGAGCTCAGGAGCTCAGCTTCACGTCACCTACCTGGTAGCAGGAAACCTCCTGCAGAACGGACACGTGGTGAGTGTTTCACTTCCCCCGGGTGCCTCTGAGCCCCTCGGTGTGGAGTCTCCTCCGCCTTCTCCGGGGCTCTTGGGGTCAAGAGCTGAGCTGGCTCTTTGTGCAGCAGGAGCTGCTGTGCGCCAGGGCTTCTGGGCAGGGACAGGGGGAGGCTCAGTGCCTGCGTGCAGGAAGGATCAGTTGGTCGTGGTCTGGGAGCACAGTGCTGAGAAACGCTCCAGGGTTCTGCACTGGTGCCCTCAGATCCTGCCACCACTCATCTCAAGCCTCTCGCTGTTGTTGGGCAGCAAAAATCACAAACCCTTCTGAGACCAGCTTAGCCACGTCCCAGGATCTGCTGTGGCCTGGAAGGCTCTGAGGGCTGTCTGGAGGGAGCCTGGAACTCGTGTAGCATGGAATAATGACAAATAGAACAGCACGTGGGCAGTTGAGGTTCTCTTGCTAATTAAACCAGCTTTCTAGTCCTGGTAAACAAAAGAAACATGAATTTATTAACAGTAGTTTGTATTTAAAGTGTTTCAGCTTATTAAGCAAAGGAATTGCTGCATAATGCATTTAGCTTGTCAGATTTTCAGGAATGTCAGCTAAAACTTTGGGCAGATGCCCCAGAGGTTTTTAAAAGAAAATGGGAAAATTCAGTGTCTGTTCCTCTTTGCTCACAAATTTAAGATCCAAACACTAAATGCCTTTGACATCCCACCAAGTGTTTTTAAATACACAAATATCTATTACAATATGATCCAGTCTTTTAGGAATAGTAAATCTCAGGGTGTCCTGGCTTTTATTTGTAGATTGGGAAGAAACACCCACAAACTTTATTTTTAATTCTCCCAAATAATAAACTGATTCGCGTACATGGAATATTGTCTGTCAGTCTCCAAATCTGCCTGAAATGGAAGGTAGTTACTTATTGCAGTAGTCCTGTATGATGGAATGTCCATATTTAAAGTTGCAGGAGTAGTGTCACACAGCCTAAGTTTAACAGGTTTTTCCCTCGTTTCTTTTTGGAAATAACAAGTCTCTTGGTTCCCTAGAGCTGGCCAGGGGATTGTCAACCTGTACTGTTATATTTAATGTATTCGAAACAAGCAGATGACTTCTGACATAGGAACAAATAGTTATTTTTTAACTCTATCTTAGCAGCTAGTGTATTTTCAATATAAGATCACAGTATCACTGGTTGGTTTGGGTTGGGAAGGACTTTAAAGCTCATGTCATTCCAATCCCTTGGCACGGGCAGGGACTCTCCCACTAGATCTACCAAGGGAACCTGTGTGAAGGTGCCTTTCGTCCCTGGTTATTTTCAGATCTCCCCCTTTGGAGCGCTGGAGTGCGAGTGCCAGCTCAGACGGGATCGCCGCGGGTGCAGGGGCTGGAGCCAGGCCAGGGCTGGCCCGCGGCTCTGGCGGGAAGGGCTGGGAGAGCTCCGGGCCAGCCCCGCGTGCAGGGAGCCCTGCACTGCTGCCTGCTGGCAGTAGGTGTAGCCGGAATGCTGTGGATGCAGCTGCAGCGCTCCTGAGGGCACAGGCCTGGAAATCCCTCTCCAGTACTCCTCCTTAGCGCCGCTGCTGTCTGCGCTGAGGGGCCCAGACTGCCACTCTTTATTCATCCTCTTACCTGCCCGGGTTTTCTTGCCGCTTGCTCTTTTGCTGCCTAATTAAAGCAACTTTTTAATCCTGCTAAACAAAAGAAACATAAATTCATTTACGGTATTTTATATTTGAAGTGCTTCCGCTTATTAAGCAAAGGAATCGCTGCTTAGTTAGTTTCTTTTTCCTCCTTGCTGCTTGTCAGATTTTCAGGAATGTCAGCTAAAACTTCAGGCAGATACCCCAGAGGTTTTTAAAAGAAAATGGGAAAATTCAGTGTCTATTCCTCTTTGACCACAGACAGATTTAAGAGCCAAACACTAAATGCCTTTGACATCCCACCAAGTGTTTTTAAATACACAAATATCTATTACAATATGATCCAAGTGTTTTTAAATACACAAGTATCTATTACAATATGATCCAGTCTTCTTTTAGGAATAGTAAATCTCAGGGTGTCCTGCCTATTATTTGTAGATTGGGGAAAAACACCAACAAACTTTTTTTTCTGTTCTCCTAAATAACAAACTGGTTCACGTGCATGGAATATTGTCTTTTAATCTCCAAATCTGCCTGAAATGGAAGGTAATTATTTATTGCATTAGTTCTGTGTAATGGGATGTATTTAATTAAAGCTGCACAGGCAGTGTCATGTTTATAGCCTGAATTTAACAGGATTTTCCCTGATTTCAGACAGGTCCATAGTATCTGTTTAACACAGAATTAGTGGTGGGGTTTTCAGTCTGTCTCTCTGGATCCTCCCAACACTATCCACAGCTTGTTGAATGTCCTGGAGCAGGTATACACCTTGAAGACTGGCCAGAGAGCACATTTCCAGAAACACTCACTCCTGGCTTTTAAATTAGTGCTTCATTTTCGGTGGTGCTTCGCTGCCCTGGTGCCATGTCTGGGCTGCAGACTGCTGGGCTGCTGCGGGCTCCTGGGGCAGGGCTCCAGCAGTTCTGCTGCACAGTTCTTCAGGCTCTGGTTCATCCATGGCTCATCTCCCAGAGTCAGGAGTGGAGGACAGAGGCTTTCTCCAGGGGTATCTGTGCAACTAGAAAGTGGCGTGACAGAGCTTTAAAAACTGATGAGCTTTTAAAGGCATTGGCAGTGTTCTGTGCCACAGTAATCGTTAGATTTTCTTATTTAGTAAGAAAATTATTTGAAACTAATAACAACTGAAAATAGCAGTCTCGCGTACAAGCTCAGATTCTAAGATTGTTTTTCTGTTTTCCAGTGCCACAAGGTTGCAGTAGTGAGGGAGGATAAACTCGAAGGTAAGCAGACCGGGAAAGTCATGTGGCTTTAACTTTTTTCTTTGAAAGAACAGCAAAATGAGCAAAGCTCAGGACTTGCCATCTGCACGTAGATGCCCAGCCAGGCTCTTGGAGTCAGGTGTGTACTTCTTGTACCAGCTGTTTCTCAGAATTTGGAGTATCTGAGCCAGCAGCTGAATACCTTCAGGCTTGTGATTTGAGTCTGATTTTTTTTGGTTTTAAAATTCTGAACGTTTTGTCAGCAATTCTCTTCCATCTCCCTGCTGCTGACAGCAGGGAGACAGCAAAACCCTGGTAGTGTCCCAGAGCAATTGTGAGCCTTCAGGCCCCCGAGAATGCTGAAACTGGTAATTCTGGTTATTGGTTCAATGCTACTGCAGTCTTTGCCCCGAGTCCCGTGGGTGTTAAAACCTTCTCATGGGACATTTGCCTCACTTTTGTGAGTAAAAGGTGAAAAAACCCCCATTGCAACACTGCTCCATGCCCTGTCCATTGTCTCACCATCTTCCCAGCTCTGATCCTGCTGATGAAATCTTACCCACAGAACTGAAACACAACTTCAGGCTCTTCATCACTTTCAAATAGCATCTTTGGCACTTGAGAACACACTGTGGTATTTGTGACCTTAAGGATCTGTGCTAATGACCTCACTTTGTTTGAAAGACTTGCGTTGTTGGAAATCTGAAGTGAATTTCTAGCTCAGGCTGTTTTCCTCGGGGTAGGAGATTGTCAGGCAGTGCAGCTACTCTGTGTGGTGTTTGTTATGTGTGCTGTGTAACACTGTTTGCTGTGGAGAAAAGGGTTGCTCATGGTTTTTGTATTGGAAGGCAGGCCAAAGGTATGACTTATATTTGGAAGAGGCTGAGATTTTTGATGGGAGTAGGGCTGCATAGGCGAGGACTGGCCCCAAGAAATGATTACTCTGTGTATTTTTACAGTGCCTAGAAGCTCAGCCTCAGACCAGGACTCTGTGGAAAGAACAATATAAGCAAGGAACAAAGAATTCCTAAAAACCAACCCTTGTCTCGAGGGGGTTGCAGTCTAAGTGGCATAAAAGAGATAAAGTTTTCATTCCAGCAGACTGGCGGGGGTGGCACTGTGGTGCTGGACACAACCCCAGTGGCCGAGAGCGGTTCCAGCAGGGCAGAGCAGTGCCCAGCTAGCTCCTGCCTTAGCTTTGGGTACTCACTCAGGTATTCGGGATCCCAAACACTGGATGTTTGGAAGGCAAGCACAGAGAGATCCCTCCTGAGTCAGTTGTGCAAGAACCAAGAGTGTGTAGTGGAAAACGTGACAGGCTTGTGGAGTTTGTTACCTTGAATTCTTCGTTAGTGAGCGTTGGGAGAAGGTGTGGTTGGACCTTTTCATATTCAAGTTTTGCTGTCAAGTAGTCTGTCAGTCTTTCTGCATCCTGAAGGGTGTGCTAACAGAGATATTTTTTTTTTTTTTCCCTTTTTCCCCAGCAATGAAGTCTAAGCTGTCCACAATTGCCAGTGTGCACGTGTACAGCATTCAGAAGGCCCTGCTCAAGGACAGCTCCCCCCTCTACAACACCGACTACGACATCGTCAAAACAAACCTGCAGCACTGCAGCAAGTGAGTCCTGGCTCCTCTTTCCTTCTGAAGCACTTCCAAACTGCACCTCAGTGCTTGCTAGATAGACCTGGATTTTTAGAAAGCTAGGAAAAGATATCCTCTGAGTCCTGCCAGACCAGTGCCCAAAGGGCACATTGTGTGATTGTTTTGCAAACTGAGCTCACAGCTGGTTCACTTGGTCCTTACTGTGACGGGGGGACTGTTCCAGTACCTCGCTTGTCTGATGGCTGGAAACATTTCTCTTTTCCAGGCCACACTTAATCATGACCATTTTAATCCAGTTCTCAGCCACACAGGAAGAGAAAATCGAAACAGGCTGATTAAACTGTGAATGATGTGCTCAGCAAAGCCTTTACAGGAGTTTGCTTTCTGTTTTGTGAAACTGTGTTTTCATCTTCTGGACTCATCCCCCTCTCCAAAGATGTCTCACAGGAACTCCTTCTCCAGGAGCTAGGCTTTGATCTGTCTGGGTTCATTGCAGCTTAGAGCAGGCTGTGATCTCTGAGGTGTAGGAGAGGCACACAAAACAGTCCAGGCAGCACAAGTATCCTTTGTGGTGGAACTGGAGAAGATCTGGGAGGGACTGCAGTCTCCAGGAGTCACTGTCTCCCTCCTGAGCAGTGCCCGGCAGCTGCAGCTTTTCATTTGTGTGTTGTTCCCACCAGGACAGCTTCAGCTTGAAGTCATGGGGATGCACAGTGCCATGACCAATCTGGTTTAGAGGGGGATGCCTGAAGGGTGTGTCATAGGAAGAGTATAGAATTTGACAGGAGAAACGTGGTTGTGCCCAGAGCGTTGACAAGAGAGCGGCCGAGAAAAGAGAAGCTGTGTGTTTGGGGCATGAGTGTAGATGCCCTGGAAGGTGCTGGATAACCCCACCTCAGTGGAGCCACGTGCCCTGCGTGTGGCTGCAGCTGCCTTGTTCCCCTCTGTTTGCTCTTAGGCACCCCAGCATGGCGGTACTTGTGCCTTAGGGATGCTTGTCTCCTTTGGGATTTAAACATCCAGAAGGTTTAGATAATCCAGGTTCCGAAACCCAGCTTTGAAGCAGCATTTCCCAAGCAAACTTAAAAAAAATTGCACCTTCTTCGTTTGTGACCCGGCTAAAGTAGATACAAATAGATCACGTTCCACCTCTCTTGCCAGCTGCGTGGATTGTCTTTGACACTTGGGAAAAGATTCCTGCAGGACCTGCAAAAGCCAGGGGTTTAATTATGAGATCTTTGTAGCAAACAGAACCTCCCTGTCTGCCCAGATACTTCACAGCTCTGGGACAAGGGTCTTTGTTCTCTTCTGTGTTTCTACGGAACCTGCTTTGCTATGAAGACAGTGGAGGTGGTTAGATGTGCTAACTAATGCCAGTATCCGGGTTTAATGCCTGTTACCATCGCCAGCTTTCCAAACAGAAGCAGCTCCTTGTTTGCAGAGCAAAGTCCAAGTATTGCCTATTTTTTCAGTGATTATTTAGTGAATTTTGGGTCAAGTCCATAAAGGTACAGTCACACCGAAGCATCAGGGCAAGCTGGCTTGGAATGTGGGAAGTTTAGCTGAGCTCTGCTGCACAGTCAACATAACTATTGACAATATTATTTGTGACAGTATAATATATTGGGGTGTTGGTGGTGTTTAGAGTAGGAGCTCAAGCTGCCCTGAGAGCTGTACTAACCATGTTAAAAAACAGATTGAAAGTATAAAGGAGAGTAGGATTATTTTTCTTCAACGTCTGTTTTCCTTCCTTTAAAGGTTTGAATGTCGAGAGGTTGCTGCTGCAGCCTCGGAATGCTGTGGAGATGGTGTTGTTTTGTTAATACAGATCCTGATGGGAGTAGAAGTGGACTGTGCACATGAACAGCTAATGCTGAGGCACAGAAATGAACTGGCAGGAGGCTGCTTTATTTCTTAGGCAAATAAAAATATGCTGTGTAATTCAGTGGGCTGGGAGGCGTGAGTCTGGGCTCTTTTGTGGCATTTCTGTGGGAAATCTGGAAAGCGTCGCCTGTGATTTGCACAGTGGGGAGCAGAGTTCAGCTATTTTTGGGAACTGCTATTCCTGACTGTCAGGGAGTTGTGCTGTAACTGCGGGCACATCATTTAGTTCCTGTATCTCCATATCCCCAAACAATCAAGTTTCAGACCATTATAAGCCAAGCTGCTTCTCAGTCTCGGTTTACTTGGACTACTTGGATTACTTGGAAATGACTTTGTGTAGTTAAATGGGGGCGTCGTGGGTATCTTCTGAGCCGTTTCAATTGTTCACTTTCAGCTGGGATTTGCTTACCTGGCCGAGTGTGGATGCTCGTTGCAGCAGCTGCGGGCTTTGTCAGAGCATCAGAAAGCTGGAAACGTTTTAGATCCTCACACAGCCATACAGCTTCCGCCACAGGCTTTAGAGAGCGTAACCCGTTTAGGAATAAAATGCAGCCTGCTCCCTGTCCAGCCTGGGTGTGGAGAAGGCCCTTTTCCCCCCAGGAAAGCTGCACAGCTTGTTTAACACGCGAGTGCTGGGGCTCTTGCTGACAGGTTCAGCTGATCTTTCCGTCAGAGCTCTCTTGCTCTGTGCCAGCCTTTCTTTCTTGTCCCGTGCGCGGACTAAGTTGCTCCTTTTTCCATAACAGGAGAACGCGGGCCCGGAGGAGCAGCGGCGCTCCGGGAGGGGGCNCGCCGTCAACGGCCACGGGCCCCCGGCTGCCAGGCCGCCCCCGCAGCAGCACAAAGGGATCGTGGGGATGTTCGCGGCCAAAGCGGCGGCCGGACCCCAGGACACACCTAAGGAGGCCAAAGCAGAGGCCAGGGAGGCCCCAGGTGTAAGTTACCCCCCGGTTCACGGCTTCAGTGATCCGCTCGCGCGCCGCCTCGGCCGCCGCCGCGCCGCTCCTCGTGCTGAGCCCGCGTCCCGCTGGCAGTGCTCGGTGATCCTCTGTCGGTGTTTAACTGAGAGCAGTCGCCTGGGCTAAAGCCACACTCGTGCCACACTCTTGATCTCTCCACAAAAGGGTGTTTGCCATAACTTTGACGCCGCCCAAGGAGCCGGGTCTCCGGCGAGCGTAAACCGGCCGTTCCCTTCTCCAGCTACCCCGGTGTACACACCGGCTGAGGATCTCGCTCTCTCCGTTGTGCTTAAAAGGATTTGTTTTGAGCAATAAGTGAAACGTGAGAAGCCCAGGTCTTAAAAGTATCAAGGTGTTTAAACTTGGTCGGTGAGGGAAGTTTCCGACCTTGACCTGTGCAAGACTAAATTGTTTATCTTCTGGACTGCTGTCTTTCCAGGGTAGGATTATGTTTCCATTTTAATTAGTATAATTGTTTTTAAAGCGATGTGGCCAGAAAAAAGGGTGTTAAAATGGTAACACTCCCTGTGGATGGCTTGGCCTTTTCATAACAACTGAGTACGTTTCGGTTCCTTTTTCTGATCTTTACAGGGAGTTTGGAACTGGTGAAGTGTGCGTGTTTTGGGAACTTCAGTGTCTGGTTGCCTTTTATTTGCATGAAAATAAGTTGGATTAGGAGGCTGCACTTTCTAGGTGGGGTGTGTGTCTGTGTGTCTGTGTGTGTGTGTGTATGTGTGAGATTTCTCACTTTGGTGGCTGCATTGGTGCAGCAGAGCAGTGATATTTCCTTGCAAACAGCCTGCGTGCCAGAGGAGCTGGATAAAGCCTTCCTGGTGTGTCCAATCCTCTGTTGGCTGCTGTGAATTGAGGCACTGATGGTTTGCAAAAAGAGCAGTTCTTTCCTGGGAACTGACCCTAGTCCCAGGCATTTATTTTAGTGACACTGTCAGCCATCAGATGGGAATGTGCCCCAAATCAGGTCTGGAGGCCTGGCTAGGGACCCTTAGTCACTTACTCTGGCCCCTTTCATGCACGTGGTGTCTAGTGAGTATCTTCACATTCTCCGAAACAGAGAATTTGCTAAATCTCCTAAAATCTAAGGCAGTGGGAACAAATGCTATCTATTATTTTGCTTGTCCAGAAGCAGTGCTGTGCGTCTTGAGGGCTGGAAGCAATTCCTGTGCTTATTCCTCTCTTTACTCCCAGGTGTCTGCAGCAAGCAGCAAGCCACCAACAAAGAACAACATCATGAACAACTTCTTTGGAAAAGCTGCTATGAGTAAGTGCTTTTCTGTTTTCAGAGGCCATCATGGTCAGGGAACAGCCTGTTGTGGTTAAAAAAACCAACCAACCAAATGAAAAAAAAAAAAACCAAACCTGAGGATTATTTGAAGGGTCTCTCTTTTTTTTTTTTTTTTTTAATTAGATTTTGTTTAAGCTAGGTCATAATTAAAAAAATACTCAGTAGAATCAAGTGTTTTGTACTAGAGCCGTGATGGGAGGCATCCAGAAAGGAGCAGAACTCTTCCTCCCCATCCCCACTCTTCCAAACTCATTGGATTTTCTTTATATCCCCTCTTTCCTAATAGTTTTCCATACTTTCTTCTGCTCTTTTGCACTCAAAGAGGTTAATGCTTTTGCACACAGCTTTTAAAGCAAAAGTCAAGAGTTTTCAGTGGAATTTTTCAGACAAAAAGCTTGCTGGAGGGAGATCAATTAAAATGACATATTTGAGCAGACTAACCCAGGAAGGATTTTTAGTGCAGAAGAAATCTGATTTAAAGTGAGTCCTCCTGGCTGGAAGAGCAGCTATTGGTGAGATGTTTGCCAAAACCTGTTTTGCAGGGCACGTTAATGGTGCTTGCTTTTCGTCACACAGCACTGAGGAGCCCAGCGTTAGTTTTAGGGTTAATTTCTTTCCTAGAAACTGAAGGGCTGATAAATGGAGAATAAAAATGAGGGGTGGCCTTTCTCTTTGAGCAGAGGTTTGGACTAGGTGGCCTCTGTAGGTCCCTTCTGAATTATCCACATCTAAAGAAGCTATGCTGAAGCTTTTAAATATTGCACTATTGGAAAAGGACTGTGGGGCCTTCTTCAAAGAGTCCCTTGTAACAGTGAGTACAGGAGGCTTCAAAGAGGAATTTTGGGCGAGAGTAAACAGCACAGTTCACTTTCTAGCAGACTTCTGTCAGAGTTTGCAGGGGACAGTTCCAGCACTGAGCAGACAAGGCACAGCCCTGCTGGGACTCTTGGAGTCCTTGTTTTGGTGAGACTGAGGGATCTGAGGACACTCTCAGCCTAAGGACAGTCACTACAATTAACTGGAGTAAATTCTAAGGGTCTGAGAAGAGCCCTAGACCAAAGCTGGTGTGCTGAAAACCCAAAGCTGCATGGTAAAGGTGACCCAGTGGTGATGGGGAAGGCTTTGTGGTTGCATTTCCACAGGGGTTCCCTTCTCTGCTGAGTCCTGTCGGGGAGCACATCGAGGAAACTTGTGAGGTGGCTGCAGAGAAGGAGCAAACTGAGCAGAACTGGAAATGATTATGTCTGTGGAAGAGAGGGTGGGATTCCAGGAGTAAGATTTATTTCCTACATGCATGTCTCTCCCGGCTTCAAAGGTTCCACCAGTGCCAGAAAGTCCTGAGTTAACAGCAGTGGGGTCCTTGGGCTTTCTGCTGTTGATCATAAATAAGAGAGCTGTCGTTCCAAGGTGCTGTTTGTCCTTGCCCAGGGAAGCAGCCAGCCTGTTCTCCCAACACTCTCAGAAAGGCATTGGCACGATGTCGTGGCCCTCCCAGCAGCCTCTGATGAGCCTCTGATGCTCTGCCACTGCCTCCCAGTCCTCTTCCACAGAATTTTAACTGCTGCAGCACACATGGCTTGACATCGGGAACAGCAGAACCATGGAAAATCACCTGGAGATTGAAGCGTGCCCTTCTTTTTCCCATGTCTGATACAGCTTGGCCGATCTAGATCCCTAAATACATGATGGGTAGTGTCATCTGTGTTCTTGGTGCACAGAGCTAGCCAGCTGCTTTGTAAGTTGTCATTCAAGCTGAATGCCCAGTGTTTGTTCTTTTTGAATGGTTTATTCACAGATAAACTCAAAGCCAACTCTGTGCCTGAGCAGCCCAAGGAGGAGAAAGAAGTAGTGAAGCCTTCAGTTGCTGTAGCAGAACCAGAGTCATCTCCTAATACTGCAGCAGAGAAACCTGGGAAGAAAACAGAGTCTGCTAGAATTCAGCAGAAGGACAAGAAAAGGTGGGCCGTGCCTTTCAGGGTCCCTGTGAACCTGCCTGGGGACAGCCTGCATGGAGCTGGCTTGGCCGTACAATGCAGGCTCACCTCCCGTTTCCATCTACTAAATTGTGTTAAACCTGACTGAAATGATCTGTCAGGATTTTTTCCCTGGTGTTCCTTTTCCATTTGCTGCTGTAGGTGCCTCAGGGCCCTTGGTGCCGTCGCACAGGGCAAGGGACACGGCCTGGGTTGTCCTCGGGGAGGGGGGATGGCTTTCCATGAGGCAGCCTCCCAGTGAGAGCAGCCGTGGGAGAGACCCCGCCGGCAGCGTGGGGAGGGCTGGCAGGAGCACCTGTCCTGCAGGGAAGGTGGGATATTCCCAAGCTTGTATGTACACAGCTTGCAGCACAAAGTTGTGCTTGTTGATCTCCATAGCTCATGTACGGCTGCTTTCAATGCCACTGGTTTACTTTGGGCTGAGGCTCCAAGTTAATTTTAAGTTCAGCCCTTTGTGTTTAATCCAACCCAAACTGACAGAGACAAAGAATCACTACAGTCTGATGGCTCTCTGGTGGCCTATGAGTAATTAATTGGTGGTCTCGATCCATTTCTAACTGAATAGGTAAGCACACCACCCAGCCCACCATCGCAGTTAGCACTAACTGCTTGTCTTATTGATAGTCTTGTCCAAGAAGCCAAGGGCCTGGAGGTGTTGGCAGCGTGGAGTTGGGAAGGCCACTTGGGCTGTCCCAGCTCTTTGAGGATACGTGGGCCTTTAGCCTCCAGGCTTGTTCGTCTGACACGTCTCGCCAACATTAAAAAGAAAGAAGCTATTTTATTTTTCCAGTAGTCTTTAAAAATGGCTCCAGGATTCTGAGACACTACCTCATAGTCAGTCAGTGGCAAGCAGTCTGTCAGAAGAGCTTCTGAGTGATGCTTTTGGGGACATTGGGAGCCTGAGCTAAAGAGACAAGATCAGAAATGCGCTCTTGCCAGGCTGCTGTGGCCAAGCGAGGTGGGGCACTGGGCTGAACTGCAGAGGGGCTAAAGAAATCCTCCTTGTTTTGGAGAGCTGGATGTGGGGAAGGATGAGAGGCCTGGAAATGCTCGTGCACCTATGCCTGGTTGTGCAGTGAGCGTGCAGTTCAGGAGTGTGCTGTGCTTGTGTTTTTAAGAGGCACTTGATTCCCTTCCGCGAGGAATGTGCTCGTCCAAGTGCACGTGATGCTTTCACGCACACGTGAGAGATAATGGGCGTTCATTCCCTTTTTGTCCCCCTCTGCTTTTTGTGGCAGTAAAACGAAGGGAGCAGATGGGTCAGACGACGAGGAAGAAAGAGATGCCGAAAATGTCAAGAAAAAGAGGAAGCGAATCAAACAACTTCAGTCTGACAGCAGTGATGAGGAAGGTAAAAAGATCTGTAAGCAATCGGGCATGTAGGTCAGGGGCCTGATGTCCAAAACATTACTCTCCAAATGTGTTGGTCAGTGGTTGAGGGAACTGTTTAAAGGACTAAAGACCGTGGAAACGGCTGTAGCCTGAGCTTTCTGTTTATCTTTGTGCTGCGAGCACTTGGGCATAGAGTTGAGATGTCTCAAAACCAAGATTCAGTCTTTGCTTTAGCTCAGCTCAGACCTGGCTGCCTCCTCGCCAAGCGTGCTGCCAGTGCCGCTGACGCGTGGGAGGGAGGTCCCCAAATCTCTTGTGAGAGACAGCGTGCCTTCCGGACCCGTAGGGCTGGTCAGAACCAGTTCTTGTGGGGAGGAAACACTCACGAGTGGCCTCCCTCTCCTCACGGGGTCGTTTTTAGTATCTGTATTCTGTCTGTTCATAGCAAGGGTTTGGAAGACAGCGTTGGAAGCAATACATCCCACAAGAAAAGAGATAATAGGGAAGTTGGAGGCAAAGCAGTTGAGCCGTCTCCGATGCGACTCTGCGTCTCCTTGGTGGCTGTGACAGGAATGGGGTGCCCAGAACATTTCGAGATTTGGGCTTATAATGAGGAACAGCAGGGCTGGATCCCAAAGAATTTGGATAATTGCGGTGACAAATGCCGTTCGATATAGATAACTGGAAAATAAATTGGAACTGAGCTTGGGAGTATGTGCGAAATGGAACAGTCACCCAGCAAGCTGCTCAGGAAGAGAACTCGGGGATCATTACGGACGAGTAATTGAAACCACCAGTTGGGCGTAGAGCTCCACTAAAAGAAGGTGAAGCAGCAAATGGGGTCTGTTGGTGAGGGGGTGGAGTCCCTCGGGAGAGCCAGAGCCGATTCCTCATTTAGTGTGGCTGGCCCATGGGCAGCAACCAGGACATCAGGAAAGTCTGCACTACCAGGGAGAGGTGGCTGCTGTTGGTATCTTTGCAGTATCCATGCCTCTTCTAGGCCTGTTGTCATAGTTTCCCCGCTGCCCACGTAATTTCAAATGATCTTTGTCATCAGCTACGTATCACTTCTTAGGCCACTCCACAGGATGATAAATCTCTCAGGAAGCTGTTCTTCATGATCAGCCTTAATTCCATCACATTCCGGTGTGAAGCTCCTTGTTTGGCTATAGAATTTATATATACATATATGCCCACACTCTTTGGTATTTATTTCTTTAAATGTTTGTCTTTCCATTTCCTCATCACTCACCTACTGACAAGCTGAGTTGTTCAGCTCTGAGGAGGGAATTTTGAAATCAGCCCATCCTTGCTTGGCTGGAATCTCTCGGCTCATCCACATCCTGTGAGTGAGATCAGGCAGGAGTTTGGCGTGTTACAACTCTCTGGTGTCCTATGGGACACCTGCGTGACCTCAGCACGTGTTTAACAATTGATGCTTTTGAATGGGATGCCTCCTGGTGTCATTTATTCCAAGGTTTATATTCTCTTTAGTGACCAGGCATAGAACCTGAGGGAACGGCTGGAGCTGTGTCAGGGCAGGTTTAGGTGGATATTAGGGAAAAATTCTTCCCCAAGAGGGTGGTCAGGCACTGGGGAGGTTTTTTGTCACTGTTGTTGCTGCTCCTGCATCAGAACCCTCTTTGTTCTTCATTTCATTGTGTTGTGCATTAGAATTGTAAATTTATGCAAATCACAGCACACGTGTACAAATTTGGATATCACTCAGTTTGCCCTTTCAAAAGAGAAAATGAGAACTGAGAGAACTCAGCCCTTCGGTCCTGCTGCTTGCCCTTCTAAGTACAACCAGATGAAAGAAGATAGATTTGAATTGTTTGGAACATTTCTGATGAGTCCAAACTGGTAATATTATATTCCGTATTGAAGTAGAAGACTGTGAGTTGGATGAAAAAGCTATTTTAAAAAAAAAAAATATATATACATATATATGCAGCAGCTGGACTTCAAGAGCAGCTGTCCTTGGAAAGGCTGGGAACATGTTTCTCCAGAGAGCAAGGGCAACTTGAATCAACAGCATCAGTGAGCAAAATGGGGCCTGTAGTGACAGGCACTCTTAGCAAGGTTTTGTGGGTGTGAAACTCGGCCTGCGAGGCTGATGTGAAGCTCCCGTGGGCAATTCTCTGTCAGGCCAGGTCTTCTGCCTAGTTCTGTGTTAGTCTGCTCTTGATTACTAAAAGTAGCCCTAAATAAGCTCTCCTTACACCAGCATCAGCACATTGTACCACGCTGGAAATGCAGAGGGCATAAGGCACAATCCTCTCCATTTAAATGATTTTTCATTATAAAGTTATATTGGTATGAGGGTTCCTTAGTCACTGCGGGTTGTTTTGCTTCCAGTGCCAGAATAAACTCCACAAATGCGCCCACAGAGGACAGGAGGTTTGGCAGCTTCAGCTGTACCAACACAGGCAGCGTTTCGCAGTGTTGACAAGTGTTTTACAGCCACTTTGGAGGGTGATTTCAGTGGCACTGTGACCTACAAACTCCGTGGGTTTTGGAGAGCCACAGCAGAAGCACTAAAGCCTCTCACAGTTTTTCCAGGCAGGGTCAGAGCAAACCGAACAAAGCCAGGATTTACATCTTTGGTCCATCCAGTTGCCCAACTTGTATCCATTTCACGCAGCTGTTGCTGTTGAGCAAACTGTGGGCAGCAGCTAGTGGTTGACTCAGGAGTTATCACATGTCAGAGGGCTGTGTTGGCTAGAGGAGGATAATAAAGTAATAAAAGGGCTTGATAGTAGTCCTAAACACTCTGACGTGGGGAGAAGGCGCCTTCTGCCTGCCAAAAGCTGGGGAACTCGTTTGAAGGAAGCCGAAAAAACCCGAATTTCCCCCAAGGAATCTAGTGGAGCTGGCACACCGACAACGCCTTCAGCAGCCTCTGCTTGAGCTTGGCAGAGGCTTTTCACCAGGCTGCTTTTCAGCCCTCTTGGCTTGTCCTCTCCCAGAGATATTTTCAAGGGGCTGAGGCCAGGCTGCGCAGTGGTAGTGCAGCTTTGGTGCTGGGCACTGTGTGGAGGCCTTACCCCAGGGTTGCTGCGAGGCTGGGATGAGCTGAGAGCCACGAGCCGCCCGCGGCCCCCCGGCCACGGCGGCGCTTCCCCCTGGGAGCGGAGCCCTCGCGTGCCTCCGTCCTCAGAGCGCTGCCGGCCCCAGCCCTCCGGAGCGGGGCGAAGCCCCAGGCGCGTCATCCCGCTCCGTTTGCAGTCCCGTGCCTCGCTTACTGCAGGAGTTGGGAGACAGGGTCCCTGCTGGAGGAATGTAATTTACGGCCGGGCCTTGGCGGCCGAGCAGCGTTTCGCTGGAGCCCGGGGTAAGCTCCGGAGGTCAGCTGGCCGCGCGCCCGCTCACGCTGCCCCGAGCCCGCGGCTCCGGCTCCCGGGACGAGGGCGCGCTGCAGCCGGCAGGGCCGGAGCAGAGGCCAGGCAGGCGCTGGCTGCTCCGGCCGCATCCGTGTCGTGGTGAAGCAATAGGTCACAGGAGCAGTTGGTTCCCCCACGTTCCCAGCTCTCCCCCGCATCCCGGGGCTTGCGTGGCAGCGTTTCTCACTTGGATCTCCTGGAGCTCTGTCCCCCTGCCAGCCCCGCGGGAGGGTGACCTGCCTTGCTCGTTGGTCTGAAACCCTGCTTGTCTCACTTTGACGTTGCTGGCAGAGCTCCAGAGCTCTTTGCTCCCTACAAATGTGTGAAGGTGTCCTTGACTGGTTTAATCAGTCTTGGCATTGGGTGGAGTCCGGTGTCCCTGTCCTTGAACCCAGAGGAGAGCAAGGAGATGAAACAGTGAGAGAATCAGCTTCGTTTTTTTCCAGTGGTTTGGATTTTTGTGGGGTTTTTTGGTTTTGTTTCCAAATAAAACTTTGAAAAAAAACCCAATCCCTTAACAATCTTTTAGGATGTGCGATAGTGTACTACACTTAATTCTTGGGTTAAGCTAATGGCACGGATTGTTTGGGATGTGTAGCGCCACCAGTGAAGCAACAACTGTTTTACCACACCCCACCTCTTCTAATTTCTAAACAAATTGCAGTCACTCTTTTTAACAAGTAAGCGAAATGTATAGCTAAAAACCTGACAGTTCCTGTGCCTGGTTTTAAAGTTTCCCTTGGTGGAGCAGATTTTTTTTGGCTTACCAAAAATCCCCAGTGCACTTCTCCCATCGTGTCCCACCCTCCTTCCTTTGGGAGCCGCAGCATGTAGCATTAGACCCGCGTGCCATCGAGGTGTTCTTCTTCTCAGCAGATGTCCCACTGTCTCCCACACCTGAGGAAGAGAGAGCTCCATCTCCACCACCTGTACCTGCTCTGAAAACTGACCTGGAGCCTGCATCCGCAGAGGTGAGGGCAGATTAGAGTGATTGGGTGCCAGAAATGAGCTGCTGGTTTCTCACACTGCTGCAATGTTCTCCAGGTGTCAGCTGGAGGGAGGAAGAGGAAGCGGAAGCGTGTGCTGAAATCCAAGATGTTTATTGATGAAGAGGAAGGCTGCATGGGTAAGACTGGCTGTGCCCTACACTCACTGGAGCTCACTTTATTGGCCATTTTAACAGGCCAGCCTCTCCCAGGCTTAGAAAGAAGTTCACTTAGTTATCCCACTTGGAACTCCTGCTCCCAGACTGAGGTAGCTGCACCTCTGGTGAAGGCCTGGGTAGGGACTCAGAGCTGGAGCCGAATCCTTACCCTTTTTTGATTATTCACAGACTTTCCCTCAGTTCTTTTCCCTTTCTTCCTGCCGTCGTGATTACCACCTTCATTTACTCTCCCCTCCAAAGCTGCAAGCTTTTAGAGATGGTACAGAAAGAGGTTTAGGGTTTGGGATAAATTCTGGCTGAGATAACTTTGTTGAGGGTTTTTTTTTTTCCCTTTGAGGATAAATCCAGAGCTGTGCAGAACTTGATTATATGTTAAAGAAACTTACAGTATCCCAGATAAACAGGGAATAAGTTTGGGCTTAAATACTTCATAGGGTTTCTGTTTCTGATAAGGGTGGCTCTGCTTTCAGAAGGGAAGAGAGTCCCTGAGGAAGTCCTGAGAGCCAGGGGCTTTGAATTCCAGCTTGACTGGAGTATCCAGGATTCCGCTTCCTCCTGATACTTGGAGAAAGCTGTGTAACACCACTGCATTTGTTTCCTCCATGTCCTGACATTGAAGTAGAGATGGAAACATTCAGAATGGCTTGGTTTGGGTTTTGGTGTGTTTCGGGGGAGTTTTGGAGGCTTTAAGCGCTTACGAGCGTGGAATGTGTTTTTTGTAAGGCTGTTGTCAGCTCGACTGTATGGGATGCTTTCATTCTCCAGCCTGGCTGGGCTGAGGGGATGTCAGTGGAGCTCAGCCAGTGCTGGGGAAGATGTGGTGCTGCTGTACAGGTCTGTCGTGGTGCTGGGCACGGAGACACTCGGGCATTCCTGGCCCAGCTCCGGAGCTGCCTGGCCCGGACTCAGCCTGTGTCTGTTTGCACCTGTCTGCAGAGCTGCATCTTCTGTTTCCCATTAACTTGGTGTGTCTCCCTTAAAGAAACACCAAGCTGTAGCTCGCAGCAGCTGGCTGCACTGGGACTGAAATCCCAAGTGCTGCATTCTCGTCCGGGAGTTGGGCTTGCACAGAGTTATCGACAGCTTTGGCTGATTACCTGGTGGGGCGTTTTGCTCTCCCATCCCAGACAGAGCCATTAAAACACTTGGAGGGAAAATGGAACAAAATAGCATTAGATGGGGAGTTGAGTAGTACAAACTCTGCATCCAGAGTGCAGGAATATTCCAGGTTCAGCTGGGAACATTGCCTTTCTTTCTGTGCTCTTCACCCCCACAGGGTTTCATAGCCCTTTGGAAAATCCAGACTCCTGGTTTTACAGTTCATAGCCATTTTATGAAAAAGGAATGCAAGTCCCTGTTGTGCCCTTGGGAGAAGCTCCTGTGGGATTGAGAGAGGGATGGAGCTGGGATACTGAGGAACTGAGTAGAGAGGAGATAACTGTTTTCTCTACTACAAATCCTTCAGCCTGTTGAGCAGGACTTGCTGTCTGGTTATTGTCCAGTTTCTCTCCTCCCTTCCATTCTCCACCCTTTCCATGCACAGGCCTAATAATTCAAAGGCTAAATCACTTGCAAATCTCCCAGGCTAATGTAAATTGTAGTTATTCTTTGAAATATAGGGGGGGTTTCCCCTCTCCCTGCTGTCTTTTTATTTTTAAACCAATGCTAGGTTTTAAGAGATGTTAAATCTTAGCATTAGAATGAGGCTGTATTTTATATTTCTCCACAGTTTTAAGTGATGGTTTTCACAATAGCTGCAATAGCAAGGAATTGGTGTCAAAAAGCAAAAGTAATTTAGGGATTAGCCCCGAGGGAAATTGAGCAATTAAAGTGTGTGTGGAGTTAAGCACAAGACACATTCCTAGGCATCAACAGAAATCCATGGATTGAGGGCCTGGTCTTAGTCTCTAGTAAAGGGGAATTATTGAGGTTTAAACTTGTGTGTTTCTACTTTGCACTTTCTAAAGCTTCAGAGGGCACACATGGGCTTGGAGTTTGGAATATCCACATGTGCATTGGAGGGAAATTTATGTTACAGCATTTTAGAGCTCCCATCGTTTGAGCCGCTCTGATTTAGGGAGTCTGGCTGTGAGTGGGGCATCGGTAACTGTATCTGTGTACCCATAGGTGCTGCAAATACAGACTTCTGGAGTTCAGCTGAGATTGCAGCCAAAGAAAGTTGATCTGAGCTGTGTTATTGCAATTGGAGGGGGTTAACTGCACGCTTCGGGAGTTCCCAGCGGTTCCTGACAGGGCTGACAACGGCATAAGGTTTTTAAGTTCACCCAGTGGGCTGTGGAAGCTGCTCCCTGAAAAGCCTGTTGCCTCTGAAGGGAGATTGCTTGGTCTGCAGTCCCTGTTTGAGGTCCTGCTGGTGCTGCCCAGGAGGATTTCATAGCATTCCTCTTCCCGGTCTCTGGTGACGTAGGAAACCTTATTTAACTTGATGCATTAATACAAGTGAAAGCCAGTTTCCCAGAAGAAGGGAAGTTAAGACATCTGTTTAAAAGAATACAGTTGCTAAAGAAAAATGGCTTACTAGAAGAATCCCAGAGCACTGCTGGGAAAGCTGATATAACAACATTTTCTGGGATCTGACGGTGGCTTTCATCAGTGGAGCTGACTCCGGTTTAATTTCCGTGAGCGTTGTTTTATATCCCTGGGCTTTCCATCGCCGGACGCTGACAGCAGTGAGCTGGCAGTCCCCTTCAGGCAGAGTCCCTGATTGCAGACACGGCTTTGGGTTGATTTTTTGTAAAGGATTTCTTTACATTTGCCCTGTTTGCCAACCCCTGTGGAAAGGAGCTGCCCCAAAGGTTTGTGCCCCTTGAGATGGGCGACGTCTGCTTTGCTCTTCCCTAACTGTGTGGTGTGCTGGTGAGAGCAGCCTGGGGATGTCTCTAGGTGGTCTTGCCTGGATTTCTGGACAATCTGATTGCTTTGGCCCCTGTGGAAACTGGACCGAGTCAGAATGGTGGGGCTTAGCTATAAAGCAGATGTTCCACTGTCTAATGCTAAGCTGCTGATTCTGATCTCCTTCAGATTCATCGCTTTCTGATGGCTGCTTGTCAGCCTTTGCCATATGAATTAGAATCTCAGGATCACTGCGGTTGGAAAAGCCCTCTAAGGTCATTGGCTCTAACTGTTCTCCCAGCACTGCCAAGGCAGCACTGGCCCGTGTCCCCAAGAGCCACATCCACAAGGCTTTTAAATCCCTGCAGGGATGAGGACTCCACCGGTGCCCTGGGCAGCTGTGCCAGGGCTGGACAACCCTTTTAGGGAAGGAATTTTCCCTAATACCCAACCTAAACCTCCCTTGGCACAACCTGAGGCCATTTCCTACTGCTTAACCTTGAGCAGTGGACTTAATTCCTGTGCCTGACACGTGCTCCTCGAACCCAAAACGTTCCTTTCCAGGAGTGCAGTGGGAAGGCTGCGGTGGGGAGGCCTTTGGTATAAAGATGGCTTAACCATCGTCATCCTCTGCTCCCTTCCCTCTTCTTCCCACCAGTGACTGAGAAGGTTTACGAGAGTGAATCCTGCACGGACAGCGAGGATGAATTCCCCAAGCCCAAGGTACCAGCTCCACACAAACAACCCCTGCTGCCCACGAAGAGAGAACCAAAGGAAGAGAGGAAGAACCTGAAGAAAGGGGCAGCTCCTGCCAACAGAGCTAACAAGCAGGTCTCCATCATGGGCTTTTTCCAGAAGAAATGAACTGGGTCTGTCTCCCGGTCCTCCTGGCAGCTTGGGAGTGTTGCTCCCTTTTTTCATGTGGCTCTCTGCAAGCTGCTGCTGCTTGTGGAGGCCAACGTGCAACCCCTGGTTACGCAAGGTGTCCTGCTTACTGTGTAAGGAAGCCCTCTGGACTAGATTTTGTATCAGAGAAAAGTTTTTTATTTGTTACTGCAATAATTTCAGTCGTCTTCACTAAGCGGTGTGGGAACTACCAGCTAGAAGCAACATCTTGAGGAGCTCTTGAAAGGCTGTTAAATCTGTTCACATGAAATTGTATTTTTTTCATCACTCCTTTGGTGCTAAGTCAGGAGAGGAGTTGTGGTGTTTTCCTCCCCTCTTTGTACACCCTCAGCTCTTCAGATTGATCCAGATGTTCACGTTGGGTAGAAGCTGTAGCGTAGCAGGTCTTCAGGCACAGACACAAATATTGAACATCTGCTTCGGCTTTAACTGAATGAAATGTACTTCATTTTCCCCCTAAGACTGGTAAATAGTTTTTGCTCTGCCTTTTCATAATCTTTTTTTGGACAAAGCAGCGCGTATAAAATTCTCTTACTCTTTGCTTCCTTGAACGTATCCTCTGTAACTTGCTCAGATGCCTAATTATAGACTGGGACACTGTTGGTGTTCTGTCCTTACAAAAACATCCTTGAGGCTTCCCACCCAACTGGCTCCGGAGTAATTGGGGGAAGGCTTTGCTGCTGTTGGGAAAGAGCCGGATCTTTAGCCTTGGAGGCCAGCGAGTCAGAGGAAAAGGGTGATTGGAGGCCAGAAGGTCAGAGGGTACTGCAGATAACACCTGGCAGGTACCAGGGAAGAGTGTGTGCTGCGTTGCGGGGTTGGTAGGTTTTGGGTTGCCTGAAGGGTTTTTTTACAGGCATAAACCCGACAAGGGAAGAGTTTTTCCTTGGACATCTCGTCGTCTGCCTGCTGAAGGAAGAGCGTCACGGCACATGGTCCTGAGGAGCCTGTTACGGGAGAGGAACAAAGCACAGCAGTCCTGTTAACCAGAAAGGAGCTCTTGGTCTGGGCCTCCTGCTTGGCTGGTGCTGAGGCTGATAGACAGATGTAAAGGATTTTCCAGAGGGGCTGATGCTGAGCTCTCCTGAAGCTTGGGCTGATGAGTGCTCCCAGACAGGGGCTGGTGTCCTCAGTGGCTGGCTGAGAGGAGCTGCTGCACCCCAGCAGCATCACTGGGTTTGTGCCTGTGCTGTGGCCTAGGAAGAGAATGAACAACCTTATTCTGGTTTAATGAAAGAAGTTTAACTGTTGAGAGAAAAACCCACCCTGCTGTAGTGGTTCTGTTGTTCTCGGTAGAGTTGAGGGGGTATTTTTAAAGGTAGCGATAAGTAACAAATCCCACTAAACACAGACTTTTTTTTTTTCATTTGTCCTTATTCATTAAATAATGTTTCAAATCCTGATTTCCAGGGGTTGTTGTGATATTTGACTGCTTGGAAGTCAAAGACATTTCCCTGGTGAAGTGGGTAAAGATTTCTTCCATCAAAACCAGGGCTGGAAGCTTTCAACTGAGTGGTTTAGGGCATCTGAAACCTCAAAATACCAGGATTTATACTGAATTTGGACCCCTGGAATGTCATTCCTGTGGCACAGGGACAGGACGGGGTGTCCTGGTACTCCTGCTCCTCACCTCTGCCTCGGTCTCGCCGGAGCTCCCAGCTCCACCCCGACTCCTGTAACCAGGTCGACGTCATACGGCACTTCCTCAGGAAAATGACTTAATGTCTGCAGGAGCAGGACCCGGAGGACTTCAGACTTGCAAAAATCATGATCTCATACTCCCCACTCCCACACTCCATGGATTGCCAGCCCCAGGGGGGCTTCAGGTCCCTGGATGTCCCCTTGGCCGAGGCTGGAGTGTCCCCCGGCGATGCCTGGGAGCAGGGAATTGGGGCTGGAGAGAGGGAGAAGGCTCCCTTGGGGTGGCGGTCACTCCTTTGGCACCTAGGGGCTGGAGAGGGGCAAAGGGTCTGGCTTTGAGGGGCTAAGAGCCTCTGGCTCTTGGAACACGGAGCACATCTCCCGCCTCGGAACGTGGTACCGGCAGGGCTCAGGGTGCACGGGCTCCTCCTGGAGATGCAGGGGTCTTTATACCCGGGCATGTGTCATTTATAGCTGGAGATGCAAATCCCAGGGGCATCTGCTCTCCTCTTCCCTCTGAATCTCCCTTCCCACCGCATTTACACCCTCGGAAGAGGCAGCGGGAGAGGTTCGTTCAATGCAGTGCACTTCACAGTGTTTCTTTCCTGCCTCACAGCCTTATTTCAGGCAGAGGAGTCTTCATCCTTGTTTTCCAGGTGCACTGAGGAGTTGCACTGTCAGACACTCCAGGCTAGAACCATTGCTGCCCTGGACGAGAGCTTCTGAGCCTGGGATGGGGCTGGAAGTGCTGCTCTGAGGGATGCAAAAGCCCCGTCCCTTGTTCGGGAGCCAGCCGAGCTCTTTGTAACCCTCGTTCCCACAGGGAAGGCAGGGCCCGCTCGGAAAAGCCCTCCCGCTCTTCCCGCTCGGGCGTCGGGCGGTTTGGAGATAGCACCGGGGAGACCCGAGGAAGCGCCGCTGGTGCTGCCGGAGCATCCTGGGCTGGGCAGGAGGGTGTCCCGGCAGCCTGCTGGGAATTGTTTTGCTCTCCCCACAGGCGATGCCAGCTCGGCCGCAGACACCGGCGCAGGGAGCAGCAGGGCCTTATAAGGAAGCGAAACGCGGCTCAGCGACTCTGAGGGACAGCGGGAGCGGCCGGGGCCGTGCCTCAGCGCCGGGGACCACGGAACCACAGAGCCCCAGTACGTTGGCAAAGCCCTCCGAGGCCATCGAGTCCCAGCTGTGCCCCATGCCCACCTTGTCCCCAGCCCAGAGCGCTGAGTGCCACCTCCAGGCCTTCCTTGGGCACCTCCAGGGATGGGTGCTCCGAACCTCCCTGGGCAGCCCCTGCCAAGTCCTGACCACCCTTTCCGTGGGGAAATTCCTGCTGCTGTCCACCCTGAGCCTCCCCTGGCCCAGCCTGAGGCCGTTCCCTCTCCTCCTGTCCCTGTTCCTCCCCGGCTGTCCCCTCCTGTCAGGAGTTGTGCAGAGCCACGAGGGCCCCCCGGAGCCTCCTTTGCTCCAGGCCGAGCCCCTTTCCCAGCTCCCTCAGCCTCTCCTGGGGCTCCAGCACCTTCCCCAGCTCCGTTCCCTGCCCTGGACACGCTCCAGCCCCACCAGGTCTCTTGTCAGGAGGGGCCCAGAGCTGCCCTCAGCACTGGAAGTGCCCCAGCGCAGCCCAGGGGCCATTGGGCCTCTTGCTCACCCGGGCCCACGTGGGTTCACGTGCAGCCGCTGGCACCGGCACCCGCAGGACCCTTTCCAGCATTCCAGCCACTCTGCCCCAGCCTGGAGCGCTGCCTGGTTCTCCCTGTCTGGGGGATGTGATGCACATGAGGTGCGGGTGCTCCTGCCCAGGTGGAGCCAAGGGACGAGCACGAGGGCACGGCCGCTGCCGGAGCCGGCCCAGGGAGCAGCACCGGGACCTTGGCCTGGGCAGAGAGGAGGAGGGAGCGGAGCTGCAAAACCAAAGGTGCAAAAGCATCCCTGGGATTTTGGAGATGGTTTTTCCACATCCTTCCTCCCACAGTGGGTACCACATCCCACTGCTGCCGTGGGATCCGTGTGCAGTAGCCGAGCATTCCATCCCACGAGGGCACCGGGGCTGTGATGCTGGGGAAGATAAGCCATCCTGCCTGGGTGCTAAGCATCCCCCCCAGGAGCTGAGCATCCCGCCTTGGGGCCGGGCATCCCCCTGGCACGGAGCCCTGCAGCCTCACGCAATCCCTCATCTCCCTGTGGCCACATCCCCAGCCCATTGTCCCTCGCCGTCCCTGTCCTCAGGAGCATCCCCGGAGCCGCGGCTCCTGAGCCACCCGGCACGTCCCGGCGTTGTTTACTCCTCCCGTCCCGCCGCGTCGCTTCACCCCAGCGCTTCCTGGGCTGGTGTCTGAAAATAGATATTTTTAACCTTTTAAAAATAGAAAGTCTCGCAGAACAGCAGCTTCTGTTTTTCCATTCCCTTCTCATTTCATCTCAGGGCGACGGAACCCGAGCCGGGCCACGCCGGGGGTGGCGGGAAGGCGGCCCCGTAAACAGGCTCCTGCAAAAGAGGCACTGGGGAAAACACACGTGTGCCTTGAGAACGAAAAGAAAGGGAAGAAAGAGAAGGAAAGAAAAAAAAGCAACTAGAAAGGCCGGCCACTTTTCGCACGGAGCCTTATTTGGTGTTTTCATGAAAAGTTATATCTTCACGCTGTAAAAAATGCCACTTATTACTCATGCTTTACTAGGTAAGTGTATTTTCCTTGGCAGCAAGTGCTCTGGGGTTTTTTTCTCACTTCACTACTCCCGTACAAACTATTTCGAAGGTTTCATTAGTTTCTCCATCAGAACTGGCGCTGCTGCCGCTGTCTGAGAGCCGGGCTGTTAAATCGAGACACAGCCGCTGTTTGTTCGGGCCCTTTTCGGCCCGACCTGCGGGGCTGTAAAACCCCAGCGCGGGTGTCCCGCGGCGGGGCCCACAGGGCGCCCTTTCAGCCGCGTCCCTGCCCGCCGCTGCCGCGGGGACGCGGCTGTCACTGGTGCCACCCTGCCCCGGCGCTGCTGCTTGTGGGTGGGCACCACGCGTCCCGCCGTCACTCCCTGGTGCGTGGGCGTCGCTGTGGGCATCACCCTGTCCCCTGTCACAGAGCAGGGGTGCCACCCCATCCCCTGGTCGTTACAGGTGCGTGGGTGTCACCCCATCCCCGTGAAGTGCATCGATGTCACCCTTTCTTTACTGTGGAAAGGGGGATGCCACCCTCTCCCTGTTGTCACTGCAGGCACACGGCGATGTCACGCTGTCCTGGCACATGTGGGTGTCACCAGTCCCCTGTGCACTGCTTCTGCGTGGCCGTCAGCCATCCCCTGGTCCGTCCCACGTGTGGGTGTCGCCATCGCTGTGCGCAGCCACCACCTCGTCCTCAGCAGCACACCCAGGGGCATCCATCTCCCTGTCCCCACGGTCGCTACATGCCCGTGGGCGTCCCCGTGTCCCAGGGTCCGTGCAGACACACGGAATTCCCCCCTCCGCCCCCCCTCGAACCCCGGCGCGGGGACGGTGAGCGGTGGCACAGCCTTGCCGCCAGCCCCGTGCCCGTCCTGCCGGCCACCGCCGCCCCCGGGCCGCCTGGCCGCGCTTCCCAGCCGCTCTAAAAGCCAGCTTTGTGTTTTACAGCCAGGCCCTCGCTTGGCGCACGATTTTAATTAGAGTCTGGTTACACGGCTCGGCAGATGTGGAATGTATTTCTTAGCCCAGGTGGAATAAATCTATTGCCATAAAAACCAACCCCCCCTGTTATTAAATTCTCCCTTCTAAATAGCCCAGTATTGAGATGCACAGCCCCTCGGCCCCCCCGCCCACTCCCCCTCAATGCAAACCCTTTTCTAAGTGCTTAATGAGCTTTAATTTTATTATATTCTCTGACTGTATGGAACCGGCTTCTGGTCCTGGCGCAGGTTCCCGGCTACCAGCCCCACTGCGAGGGGTGCAGGGACTGGTCAGCCCCGTGGCTGGGGCATTTGGGGGTGGCCACTGGGCTGTCACCCTGCCCTGCAGCAGAAGGGGGTGCTGGAGCTGGGGGCGCAGCAGGGCTCAGCTGAGGGACCATGGTGTCGTCCCCAGCGACAGGGACGTGCCCTGGGACCGGTCCCCGCAGTCCCCGTGGCTGCTGGGGGAGTACGGGGACCGGCTGCGAGGTCCTGGTCACCCCAGGGACACCCTTGGTGGGTCCTTTGTGGTGCACGGGATGTCTCCAGGGATCCGCAGAGGGCCTGGCTCAGGGCCAAGGCCCGAGGTGACAGGGATTGTCTCGCTGGGATGTCACCGTAGCTCCAGCAGCAAAACTCCAGGGAACACCCCGAGGAAGGGACATCTCCTCGCACACACTCCCCTCCCTGAGTCTGAGCAGTGCCGTGGCCGGTGGTTGGCAACTTCAGAACTCACTACAGGGGGAACAAAAACACCCAGGAAACGGCATCTGCTTCCCAGGATCCCGTCTCTCCCAGCAGGGACCACGGGCTGGAACGGGGAGCAGGCTCTGCCCTGCTGGCATCAGAGCGAGGACTGGAGAGCTTTGTGACCCATCACAACACTCTGTTGAGCTTCTCAAAAAGCTCCAGGATGTCTAAAAACCGAAACAAACAAAGAGAGGGGGAAAAGAAGAGGACATGGGAGAGGAGCACGCACAGAGCCCATCCCATAGGATCACCGGGGTGTCATTTCCCTCAAGTCTTCCACAGACATCCCCCACTGCATCATCTCTAACCACGATGTTCGAAGAACAAAATCCCAGGGATTTTTGCTCGCAAGAGATTCCTCCTCCCTCCCCGTACCTTGGGGAAAGGGAATAAAACCGCAGGCCCTGCGGGGAGAGGAGCCTGAGCCCTCCCCACCAATTCCCATCTGGGAGACTTGGCTGTGGGCTCCCCCAGGGCGTTTTCCCCAGCTGGCCTCTCCTCTGGCCTGCTGGCTGGGAATTTGCAACCGCTTCTGTGCCAAGGAGCTGCGGATGACGTTATCCCTCCTCCTCAGACCAGGTGTGGGGAGCGTGGCTGCTCCCTGGGGGTGCAGAGCCCCAGGGGGATGAGGGACCATCGCCACCATGGGCAGGAACCCCCAGGCTTGGGGAGAGCATCACCCAAAGCTTGTCTTGGAGCCCCGTGCAGGGATCAGGCTGCTCTGCTGCTGGAATTTCCAAAGGAAACAGCATGGAGCCGGAGCTGAGCTATGGTGAGCTACGTCCCACCTCTCACCACTTCTCCACATGCAGCCCATCATCTGTTTGACCTCGGAGACGCCAAGTCCCTTGGGGTGAGCCAGCAGCCAAGCCAAACCAAACATTCCCATCCCAGCCTGCACATGAGCTGCCTGACCAAGGAAGAGAGGGAAAACTCAGCTTCTGTGTCATGGGAAAATGATCTCACAGAGGAAATGACCAACTAGAAAGGGTTAAATTGCCATTTCAAAGGCAAAACTTTCCTCAAAATCCTTTTGGATGAATTAGGGTTAACCCTAGTCTTGCCAACCTGAAGGACAAAACTCCTCGGATAGCAGCGTGTCCCAATTTGCATCGGAGCTGCTCAGACCTGCACGGCGAGAGGTTCCCAAAGGTACCAAATGCCTTTTTGGGCATCATGGTCAGCTTGGGCCAGCATTTGGTGAGGCTGATACAGAAATCCAGCACCAGTCCTGTGATCTCTTGCTTATTAGCAGGTCAACACCATCTGGAGAGATTGTCCTGGGAATTTTGGGTGTCTGTCACAGGCTGGGGATTGCTTAGATGAAGGGCCAGATTATATTCATCTCTCATCGACCTTTTCGTTCCTTTTGGTGATTCACATTCAGCTCCAAAGGGCAATAATCCATCCTGGGAAGGCAGGAAAACACTTTGCAGTTTTCCCTGGAAGCCTCTTGGCCCAGGAGGTGACGGCTGAGACTCGCACCGCAGATCAATGTGGCCATGGGCACGTACTGAAAGCCTCCTCCCCTTGTGGAACTGGGTCTCCCTGACTTCCAGGGAAGGTCATGGAGGGGAGGACAATGTGCAGCTCTCCTCTGTGTCTGTCCGGGCCATTCCAGATGCCCTCTCTCCACTTGGGAGGAGCAGGAGCCCACACCAGTGTCTGCGTAACTTCTCGGGACGTGCTAAAAGCAGCTTGGAAGGGGATCAGTATTTCCATTCATTTTTCAGTGCCGATCTTCCTGCCACAGAACAGGAGCCGGAAGCCTGATGGGGTTGGGAGGAGCCCCCGTGGGTCCCTCTGCAGCCCCCTGCCAAGTCCTGCTTGCAAACTTCTGCCTCAGGCAGCCCTCAGTGAGCAGAACTCCCCTTTCCCAGGTTTTCCTGTGAAAACTGCAGCCTGCAGCACTCAGCACCAAGCTAAAAACAGATGTAGAGACAGATAGGGTAAAAAAAAATAATTTAAACCCCTAAATATGGCCTGTTTGGATGGACACTGAAATTGCAGGTGCTGCTAGGGGGACACCTGCCTGCATTTCCCATCTAGAAAGTTTTCTTGGAGACCCGCCTGTCCATCCCTCTTTGGACCTGTGGGTTTAATACCTTGTGGTTCCCCTTGCCTGGAGGCTGGAGGATGGATTGCTGAGGTTATCCTGGAGTTTATCCCTGAGTGGGGCTCCGTTCCACAGGGGTGTCTGTGTGTCTCTTTGGGGGTCTCGTGCTACAGGGCACGGCCAGGGGCTGGGGAAGCTGTCAGCCAGCTGTCAAACCCGGCCCCTAAAGCTGGGAAAGGAGCGGATCCGGGGTGCAAGACACGTGGCCAAGCTCTTCTTCCCTGCTCCTTCCAGGGCCACCACCTTCCGCATGGGGACACCAGCCTCAGAGGAGCTGGGTTGAAGTTCACTCTGCAGTCCCTCTCCCCGTGTCTGGTGGGTCCGTCAGAATTATCTGCATTGCCCGTGCAGCTGCGAGGCAAAAAGAGCTGTCTGGGCCAAGCAGTCCTTCTTACTTCATTTTCAACTGTTTGCAAAGCCCCTGATCAGACGACCCAGATGGTGCTAAATGGCCATGAAGAACCATTAGACAGTGGCTTATTGTCGTGCTCCTTGAGTCAGATAATTGTGATGGGCCTGAACTAATTAATTTCTACCCAAAAAACTAGCACTGAATCATGGTCTTCTGGCAACACTGGTGAGAAGGACTTGTAAGCGGTTTCCTTTGGATTTATCCCGCCTGTACAAACAGGGGGCTCCGCTGGAGCCACACACTTCCGTGGCCAAAAAACAGGGGAGCAAGAAAAACCACCCAGAGGGTCAGTCAGAGGCAGCAAAAGTGGATCTCCCTCATCCCACGGTGCAGGAGAGCCGCGGGACAATCCACCAGATCCTGTGTGCCACGGGTCTGTCCTACCTCCCCTCTGGAATTCCACGTTTGGGACTGGGCGAAGGCCAGGCATCCTGCTGGAGGCAAGGGCCTCTGGGGCTGCGCCCGTGCCATGCCAGTCACATTTCCTCCATCCCTCCTTTGGCTCCAGCTGCGATCTCCAAGGATTTCCCTGCTTTTCTCATCACCCCTTTCTCAGCACCCGTCTTCCAGGAAGCCAGGGGCTTTTTCCAGTGTCCGGATTTGCTGGCAAAGCTCTCTGCAGGGATTTCTTTGTTTCCTGATTCTGGGGGTGTCAAGCTTCGACAAAGCTGGAGACAGGGAAATGCGATCCCGTTTCCCCAGCAGAGCTTGGACAACCTGCCAGAATAGGTACATCCTGAGCTGCTCCTGCATCCAAAAAGGTGAAGGAACAGGAGAAAGGAGTGATTACAGACACATTTCTATGTGAGAAGAGACAGGAAATATTAGGACTGTTTAGTCTGGAGAGGAGACAGGCCTGTGGTGGCACGAGAACAGCCTGTGAGCCCTGCAGCGCTGACAATCCTCTGGTTTCTCCATTTCTCATCCAAAAAATAGGAAAAGATGTGCAGAGGAGAGTGGATGAGGGAGAAACATTCACCCCGCGCTGTGTGGGTCTCTATGGAGGGACTTTAAGGGAAAGCCTATCCTTGTGGGGAGAAATCCCTCCCTTTGACTGGGGGAAGGTGACATGAGAACATCCGTTCCAGTTCATTGGGAGACGCCTAAAAATTCACACCACCTCCAGAGCTGTGGGCTTCACGCAGGACGTTTGGAGCAGCACCAGACCTTCTTTTGCGTGGCTGCACTTGCCCGTGGCAGAGCCCCGGGGAGGCAGTGGCTCCCCAAGCCGAGCAGCGCCCGTCACCAGCACCGGCTCTCCCGGCTGCTCCTGTGGGAGCAGGACTCCAGCGAAGAGTCGCAGTTATCACAGCCAGGAGGTGCTGGCTTCCCCACAGGCAAGGGGGGCTTCGTGCACGTTGAGGTGAAAGTGGATATTTTGCGTGACTGAAAGCCCGATGCAGTGGAAAACAGCAGGGGCCAAAGAAGTGAGTGTAGCTGGCAGTTATGTAGACGTATAGTTTGGAGAAGTGTTTTGACTAACCTGATAATACAGCATGAAATAGCACGGCTCTGATGTAAAAAAGCCCTAGGACCCCAGAGGCAGAGCCAAGATTTTTGGTGGTGACTTGCCTTCTGTCCCAGAGCACGCAGCCACGGGGTGATTCTGGCTGGATGGGACTCCAGGAGGTCCCTGGTGCAACCTCTGTCTCCAAGCAGGGGTAACTTTGAAGTTACATCAGGTTGTTCAGAGTTGTGTCCAGGAGCAGGCTGGGTTTCTCCAAGGATGGGATGCCCCTCCCTCCCTTGGTCCCAGTTCCAGTTCCTGACGGGGAAAACGTTTATGGCATATCTTCCAGCTGAACCGGGTGCATCCAGTCCCTGCCTGCCTGGTACTAGGGACCCAAACTGGACCCGGTGCCCAAATGCTCTCTGCAGAGACCAAGGGTGTCGCAGCACAGGCTGGACCAGCCATGAGAGATCTGGTGCACTCCAAACGGACCACGGCAGGAGGACAGAAGGTTGCAGGAGGGCTGGCAGGAGATCCAGGTCCCAGAGAAGAAGCAGCAGGAGGTCTGAGTCCTGCAGAAGCGGCAGCAGTCGAGTCACGGCATCTCCCCGAGTACCCAGAAGTGACGCAGCGACTGCCCCGGGCAGGGATGCTGCGTTACACACTCCTGGGTGTCCTGTCCCCACCTGGAGCCAGAGGGTGAGGTGTTGCTGTGGCCCCAGTGCAAGGATGCCCCACCAATGCCCCAAGGAGCCCTCAGCGAGTGCAGTGGAGCAGTTGCCCCGCAGGGCCCAGGATTAGCCGTGCTTAACCCCCGTGCAGAAGAAGGCACGGCGCCAGATTCCCTCAGTGTCACCTCAGCCTTCGTGCATGAGCCCTTCTCCTTGCAGGGCTGATGTTCCTCGGCTTCTCGGCTGGGCTGGTGTCTGAGTCCATGCCAGGCTCTCTCAGGCACGACATTTGATGTCCCAAAGCCCTCAGTGTCACACAATCTGGATTTGGGTGTTTGCTGTGAGTTTTTTCCCCTCTCAGGACATCAGGCTGCCTCCAGGGGACAGCTTCAGGACCTTCGATGCTCTTCCAGCTTGGTGGTGCCACCAGTGGGTGCTGACTTTCTACTCAAAGGTTTTATCCACATCAGCAAAGGCCCAGGCCGGCTGAAACACCTTCTGATGCCCCGTGGCGCTTCAGGAGGAGCCTGTCCTGAGCCGGGGGCATCAGCCAGGTTGTGCAGAGAGGTGGAGAGCTCAGTTTGTTCCTCAAACCATCCATCATTGAGCTTACCACAGAATCACTGAAGTTGGAAAGGACCTTGAGGATCAATGAGAGCAAATGTGCACCCAGCAGTGCCAACCACTGGCTATGTCCCCAGGCGCCACATCCACATGGCTTTTAAATTTCTCCAGGAATGGGGACATCACCGCTGCCTGGGGCAGCCGTGCTACAGCTGGGCAGCCTTTTAGGGGAAGAAGTTTTCCCTAATATCCAACCTGAACCTCCCCTAGCACAGCTTAAGGCCATTTCCTTTGTCCTGTCACTTGTTCCCTGGGAGCAGACCCCACCTGGCTGCCCCCTCCTGTCAGGCAGTTGGAGAGAGTGAAAAGGTCTTTTCCAACCCAAACAATTCCACGCTTCCGTGACCATCTCTGCAGCCACAAGCTGAGCTCGCTCCTTGCTCACGGATGTGCAAGCACGGCCAGTGCTGCGAGAGACGAAAGGTCCCAGGCGCCGAGGCAGCTCTGCCCCCGAATCAACCCCGTGTTCACAGCTCGGGGTCTAACCGGGGCGATGCCTGCGCAGGGAAGGACGCAGGGAGGAGGAGCAGGGCGAGGAAGGCGATGCCACCGACCGCGAAGCGTTGCTTTCTGCCCTGAGGCTGCTGATCCGATTAAAAGGGTTAATCCCGGAGGTTCCCCGCGGGGAGAGCGGCCTCTCGGAGCTGCCCGAGGGCATCGCTGGGAATCGCTGACACCGCCAGCGGGGGACTGCTCGCTGCCAGCAGCGCCGTCCAGCCCAGAGCCTGTCCCTCTGCCCCGGCACAGCCCCGCGCCCCCAGCAGTGCTGTGACAGAGCTCGGACACCGGCCCGTGTGGCCCCTGTGCGTGTCCGCAGCGCTCCGGCAGCGTGGTCCTTGACAAGTCCTGGGGAAATGCGAGCCTATGACACCGGTAAGCCCGGGGGAAGCTGGAGTCTTTTCCCTCCCGCACCCCTCTGCTCTGGAGACCGGCCAGCAGAGCTGGGGCTCTCGCAGAAGGGCAGAAGAGACCCATCACACAGAGGGCATCTTTGGATACATGGTGCTCTCTGGAAGTGCAGCGTACCACAGTCTGGGCAGGGATTACTCGGGAAGGGGTGTCAGGATCCGTAGAATCGCAGAATGACTGAATTGTTCAGTTTGGGAAAGGCCTCTGGTACCGTCCGGTCCAACCTTCCCCCAGCCCTGCGAAGGTCACCACTATCCGTGGCTCCAAGTGCCCCATCCACGTGGCTTTAAATCCCTGCAGGGATGGGGACTCCACCACTGCCCTGGGCAGCTGTGCCAGGGCTGGACAACCTTTTGGGGAAGGAATTTCCCCTAATATCCAACCTGAACCTCCTCTGGTGCAACCTGAGGGCGTTTCCTCTTGTGCTGTCACTTGTTCCCTGGGAGAAGAGACCGATCCCTTGCAGGTTCCTCTGTTACTGTTCACCAAAGGGTTTCTCCTGGCCACGGAGCATCCAGCAGCCTCCACCACCCTCCTGGCCGTGGCAGAGGAGTTCTGTGTGTGAGGCACTCAGCTGGGTCCCACCCAACAGGTCTGTGTCTGGGCTTAGTGTCCGTGGTCCCAGGACAGCCTGCATGGGCTCAGCACCCCGGAGATACATGCAGGAAACCTCACCTGGGCCAGGCAATGCAGAATTCCTGCTGGATTCCTCCCAGCCTTCCCCGTGAACCCACCGGAGCAGCTTCATTCCAAATGCCGCCACTTCTGGTAAATGAGCACAAATTGGCCCTCGGCTCAGCTCCAGTTAGATCACACAAGGGCCGGCTAATTAGGCTGACAAGTGAGGGGTCAGGCTCTGCCCGAGGGCTGGCAGCATCCCCCCTGCCTGCAGGCAGCTACAGCCGTGCAGGCGGCCGTGGGGCGGGGAGGTGGCTTGGCCCCTCTCCCTTCACCTCTCGCCGTGGGGAGCCCCTCTAATGCTCAAAGCGTCAAAGGGACTTTTTTCCTGGATAAACTGAAGCAGCTCAGCCCCACTGTGTGGCCCTGGTGAGCAGTGCCAGCTCAGGGCCCAAGCCCCAAGCTCCATTTTCAGCCCAGAGCCGTGAGCAGACCACAAGCACGGGAAGGGGTGATCCCCTATGGAGGAGCAAAGCATCTGTGGGATTCCTCTGCATCCCAACCCTGGGGATGTTGGCTGAGTGAGTGCAAGGGAGCCAGACCCCACCAGGGCCCCCGAGCCTTAACACGGACCCTACAGGGAAAGGAGAACCAGCACAGGAAGCTGAATCAAGAAGACTTTTAATCAGATTTGTCAGACAGAGTTGGATCTCCAAATAAATAGATTTATCAAAACAGAATAAAACAAGAATCCAGGGATAAATATATGTACCAAAACAACCTGAAAAATCCCCCAAAGCTGTTTCCAGACAGGGAGAAGGTGATGCTGCTGCACGCCCTCCTCCCCATGCTGCAGAAATGATCCTGTTTGCCCTTTGGGAGATGCCCCTCCTGTGAATACAGCCCCGTAGATATTATATAGGATAGATATAAATACATAGCACAATAAATGCTGAGTAGTGACCTTAGTGCGGTGTCCAGGGTCTCAGACCCTGCCAGCAGGTGGGTCCTCCCAAAACCTACATTTTCAAGTGACCTGCAAAGTAGGGAAAAGCATCGCCCCAGCTGGAAGGGAGGGGATTTTTCAAAAAAATACCCCTCGGAGGGCATTCAGCCAAAGGAAGCCCTTTGCAGCTCCCAGGGGCTCCAAGGAAAGAAAGAGGGATGATTTTTCTTTCTTTGCGGGTCATCTTTCCACCGGCAGCTCATAAGAAGCATGGTCACGTTCTGCTTTGCTGCAGAGCTCCTGCTGCTCCTCAGAATGCCAGGGTGTCCCACTCCATCCATGGGATGGATCCCACCTCCTCGTGTCGCACCAGGTCCCGCCCCTGCGCCGCCTCTCCCTCCTCCCTCTGCTCATCCAACATCTTTGGGACAGCGGGAGGTGATGGCCAACCTCCTGCACTCTCCCACTGGAGAGAGGCACCCACACGGCTGTGGCTTCGATGCCGATGCATTGGGATCGTTCTCTGGAGTTGCTGGAATTTCCACTAGTGTAACCTGTATTGCAGTGCCAGTCTATTTAATAATGCAGCTCTGGAGTTCATATATATGTGTATGTGTGTCTGTGTGTAGATAAATCGATAGTTAGAGATAAGTTCTTTGCTTTACGAGTTCTTTGTTTCACAAGTTCTTTGTTTCCTTCTCTGGGCTTTCTGTCATCCTCAGCTCCGACGTCTGGGCTCGGAAGATGTTCCAGTGGCCTGGATGAGCAAAGACAGACATGCATTAGCAACAGCCTCGGAGCAGGTAAGCCCAATTCCCCCATGTGCGGCACCCTCGGCACTGGAGGATCCACAAGGAATCCACAAGGTCTGCCCACAACACTGGCTGTGGTCAGAGCAGCTCATCAGCGATCCCAGCCCTGGGTTTTGTGGTCTTGCAGTTACAATGGTGCTTGGAGGGGCTCTTACCCTTGCAATGCAATTAATGGCACAATCACTGGCTTACAACTTACAACGCTTTTTCTGGGAAACACTTGCACGGTCTGAAAAGAGAAGGGGCTCAGATTGAAACAGGGATAAATCTCCCTCTCCACCTCTTTAAAGGGAGCTTTGACGTGGTGTTATGTCCACGTCCTCCCCGGCATGGCTCGGTTTTGGGCTGACTTTCTGCCTCTCAGGGGAAGAAGCGTTTTGCTTGTCTTCTGTCTCAACCTCAGAAAGCCA
Source organism: Tichodroma muraria (assembly GCA_013390105.1). Classification (NCBI taxonomy): domain Eukaryota; kingdom Metazoa; phylum Chordata; class Aves; order Passeriformes; family Sittidae; genus Tichodroma; species Tichodroma muraria. The sequence continues at coordinate 104,138 of WAAG01001359.1, forward strand.
AAATTTCAGTTTCACGGGCAATGGACAGGTATGGTTCTCTCCTCCCTTCTGTCAGCCCCATTTGTTTGGGGTGGGTTGCTCAAACACACACACACACACACACACACACACACACACATCTATATTCATTTCTCTGCTCCTGCCTCAGCCTTGGGTCTTCATTCAGCAGCCTATGGTAGGGGAAAATCCTGGTGCAGAATAAGAAGGAATCCTTCCAAATCCCACAAGGAGCTGCAGGCTCCCAGCAAATCAAATGTGGAGCTGCAAACTCCCCCCCCAAAGTGGAGCTGCACTTTGTCCCCCCCAAACCAGGTCAAAGTGTCCCAGTCCCTCTCCTTGCTCCCCCAAAGAATCCCTGCATGTGCAGTAGGTGGCTGCAGGTGCTTTCCCTCCAGGTATTCTCCTCCCTTAGTGCAATCCCAGCAAGGTTTGTGCAATGTCATCACCCCGGGGGTGGAGGGAATATTTTCTAGCTGAATTAATCTTCTGCTGTGAAGAAATCATTGGTCAGAGCTTTCCTAGAACTTGCAGCCACGGCAGTGGGATGGTTTCACAACTGGGTTATTTGTCAGGGGAAACTGAGGCAAGAAGAAGGAGGCACATGCCAGAGACTCCACCAGGGTGTGAAGCCCAGCCTGGGAGCAGGGACTGGAAAATCCCCCAGGGTTTGGTCAACAGATGCTGTCTCAAATGGACTGGGGGTGAAAACAAACCCCAGCATGCCTGGGGCACTGGTGTGCCCTGCGGGCTGACCCCGCAACCTCCGGGCTCTGCCCAGATGGGCATGGCTCTGATCCCAGCCCATCCCACTAAACTCCACCCCAGCCAGGCGAGGGCGCAGCCAGCAGGGAACAGCGTGGCAGTTTTGCTCCGCACACAGGCGCTCCCAGCGTGTGCACCGGCATTCCTGCTCTTTGTCATGTTTACGCACATCCTGGAACATCCAGAACCATTTTTTAAAACATTTCAGCAGCTTATTTTTTTGCTAATCTCTTGCACCATTTTTTTTTTCTTCTCCCCCCGTGCTCTCGGGAGCACCAGATGGATTAGATATAAAAATCAAACAGTTTTACGGGCTCTGGAGAGACAAAACCTCTGGATTTCACAAGAGTGCGTCCACTTTTAGAAAGCTGGCTGCCCTTTCCAATACCATAAAGTGAAAATGTGGCTGTCAACCAGGAGTGTTGCGTATGGGTGTGAAGACAGGTCAGCTCCAACCCAGCTACACTTGCACAAGCGTTTTCCCTACGGTTCAGCTCCCCACGCCACGCCGGGATTGACACAGCCTTTTTGGAATGGCCGGAGCAGAGCGGGAAATCAGGAGTTTGTTTGGGGCAGGGAGTGCTGGAGGAGTAAGGAAATGGGATTTTTCTCTGCCTACCTTCGTTTGTCCTAGTGATCAGCCTGAAGTTTTGTGCTTCTTGCTTGAATTCTTGTTTGCTGATCTTCTTGGTCTGGATCAGATGGAATATTCCTGCAGGGGGGGACATAGGGCATCAGATTCTGCAATGCCCAGTTCGAGGCTCACACAGGTTTGGATTCTCTATCCTCCCCTGACACTGGGGTCCTGGTTTGGTGCAGGACCTGCTGCCAGAGCCTGGTGGGAGCTGGAAATGAATCCAGGGCTGGCCAAGGCCAGGACACATCTCTTTTAAGTATCAGATTAGGTATTAGGAGGAAATTCTTCCCTGTGGGGGTGGTGAGGCCCTGGCACAGGTTGCCCAGAGAAACTGTGGCTGCCACAGCCGTGGAAGTTTTCAAGGCCAGGTTGAAGCAACCTGGTCTGGTGGAAGGTGTCCTGTCCACAGCAGGGGTGTGGAATGGGCGGGCTTGAAGCTCCCTTCCAACCCAAACCTAAGATTCTATGGTTCTATGAAAATAGTCACTGCTTGTCAAAGTCACTGTTCAAAGTCATCAAATCAAGACACTGCTTGTCAAATCAGGATGTTTCACCATGAAGCTGGTGAAAGCAATAGGATTTTGTTGCTCCAGAAGGCATCTTGCCCTGCAGGAGTTCCAATCTCCTCTAAAACCATAAAAGAAACGAAGGTGAGAGCAAGGGGATGCTCTCCCAGCATCGGGTCCCATCTCCCTGTCCCCTCTGCTCACTCTCAAACAACTGTGTTCCACAACTGCAGAGACCCCTCCATGCTCAGATGATTTCCTTTCCTGGAAGCAGCCAGGGACCAAAGTTTTCTATCTCTTCGTCTGCAGTGCTGAAATTGCTCCAGGACAGGAAAAAACACAAGTAACCTCAGCAGAGATTGATATTTCTGCCCCTGCCAGCATTGTCCCCTCAGTGGAGGTGCCTGACTCAGATGTTTGACCCACGCAAACCAGAACCTGCATTTAGCAGTGGAAATCACTTTCCTGTGGGATTAGGGGTTATGATATTCCTGTTCTCCCGCAAGGCATGACAAACCAGGCAGGTATGCCTGGAATATCCTTCCCCACCTCTCACTCAGGCTCCCAGAGCATCCAGCCTCTTACTGCCAGCAGATGTGAGAGGCAACGTGGTCCCCCCTTATTTGGTTAAGAGACTTTCCCTGATTCCCAGCAGCAATTACGCATAAAGAGAGTATGTAATGAAGGGGAACTGCCTCACAATCCATAAAAATGAGATTTTATCAACTGTGGAAAATTAGTACAGGAAGTCACAGGCGTAAGAGAGAAATAGATGGATATTTGGACTATTAATTAGTCCTTTCAGTGGTTTGGGTAAAGAAGTCCTACTAGTAACAAAAGAAGATACTGGATGGAGATAATAAAACTGTTATTGACGCAAGAAAGGCACAAGTGTTCAATAAATTCCCCTGGTCTACTTAGAAAGGAGCGGGAGGGGGTGCTTACAGTCCCCGGGGCTGATGAAGCACTTTCCAGCACATTAGTAACCAAGAGGATATTTTAAACAAGACCTACAAGAGATAAACATCTTTTAATCAACCGACCTAGATAATGCTCCCCGAGAGCTCTCAGAGAGCTGGCTGAGACCTTTGGCCCCCCGGGATGGTCGTGCTGACACGTGCCAGGAGCTGGGGAGCAGTGGAGCAACGCAGGCCATGCTCCAGCAGGAATCAGGACAGCACAAGTTAACAACAGTCCACCAGTGGAGAGGCAGGACGGATGGAGCTGGCACGGGGCAATGCCATTTCCTGGCAAGCACATCCCACCATCCCACCCAACAGGCAGGAGCATTCCTGGAGGCGTTTGGGGTGAGATGGAGCAAGCTGCGGGGGCTTGGTGCGGGCACGCACCGCTGTTCTTGGTGCCTTAAAGGGGATTTGTAAGAAAGATGGAGATGGACTTCTTAACGGGGCCCGTAGCGAGAGGACGACAGGTCAAACGCATCAGAAAGTCACTTTTCAAAACTCCTGGTGATGTTCAGATCCCTAAAAAGATGGGGAAGCCCGCACTGCGACTCTTCCGGAGGCCAGTTGTGTGCCACCAGCCAGCTGGGTAAAAATTCTGGCTGGGAATTGGTGCTGGTTTCTCCTCCCAGCTCCCGCTTCGTGGAGGAAAACCGTCCTGGCCCAGAAATAGATGAGGCCACGTAGGTATCATGAGCCCATACAAAGGCAGATGGACGAGGTCCAGCTGTGACTTGCAGCCTCTTTACTCCACACACGCTACTCTGTTGGTAGAATGATGGGCCATGGAGAGGTGGAATCCATATGTGAGTGAGCTCATGCTCTTACCCAATAATAACACTTCGCTCTGCCAAGCAAAAGAGCTGTGTTGGCCTCAGGGACAAGGGCCTCCCCTGTCCCTGGCTGGCAGGGCCTGGGAGCTCCACGCAGACGTGAAGCTCTTGGCCTCGGGAGGTGCCGAGAAGGTTTGGGTGCTGCCCTGTGCCAAGGAGCGAGGGGAGGAAGCGGCGGGGCCCAGACAGCGCGGGCTCAGAGCTGTCCTCAGCTACAAGGTGCCATTGTGAGGGAGGCCCCGCTGAGGTGGGGGAGCATGGGCAGGGGGGCACCGTGGAGGACGGAGGATGGCAGGGGAAGGATGGAAACATGGTGGCAGCCAGGGCTACATCTCTGGAGTTAATTTCTCAGGCTGCTATCCACGTGTGCCCAGTCTCAGCAGCTGGCTGAGGTCTCCCCAGGGAGTGATGGGAAACGTGGACATGCCAGAATGGCTACACAGGCCGGGGATCACTGTATCCGTAGAAAAGGTACGACCAACCTCAAGCACTCAAGCTTTTTGGGGTGGAGTATGTCCAGTGGAAACTCAGGAATGGGGCACTGGGATGTTTCCCTGGGCCGCAGAGAAACACATCACAAAAATCTGCTGGACAGGCTGTCCCTGGACTCCTCTGGTCCATAAGAGCAAAGCTGAAGGTGTGGGGAGAGAGCAAGAGATTGGTGCCGTTTGTCAGCGAACTTGTCGTGCTTTGACCTCCAGAGGACGCACCAACAGGAGCATCCAAACCCACCCATCGGAAAAGCGGGCTGGGGACAATTCATCCCCCTTGTAGCATCCTACCTTTGCAGCAGCTTTCAAACTGTAGGTGGACTGGGTTGTAAAAAAAGAGCAAAAGCAAAACCACAGAGCCACCAGAACATTTTTTTGTTTGTTTTCCATGTGCGTTTGGCATGAGAGCGGGGAGGTTTGGAGGAGCGGCCCCAAGGCCCTCGTCTTGCTTGACCATGTGCTGTGCCTCCAGATGGTACTGCAGCTCATGGTGAGATCAGTGGGGCCAAAAGTGTTTTCCAGCCCCTGGTCTGCACGGAATGCAGGAGTGTGAAACGGGGGAGTCAGAAAAGCCAGCCTGCTGTCAGCAGGTCTTGATTCACCACGCAAGGTGTGGAGCACCTCGAGGAAAGCCAGAAAAATTGAACAAAGCTTGGAAAGAATCAGGTTCCCACACACACCTCCTGCTCTGCTGGCTGCTTTCATAATGGTGCTCACCTTTAATCAGCTTCCAGTTGTAGATTTCCACCTCTTCTGCCAGCTCCTTCTCGATCGCCATGGTCCTGAGGATCTCCTTGGAGGCCTCCGAGCGCGGCGGCACAAACGCGTACACCAGGACACGGCCGGGGCTCTTGCCACACCGGGGCGTGGCGATTTCATCCGTGGGTTTGACTCTGGCTTCTGAGCAAAGGACAAGGACAGAGTTCATTAAACAGGGGCAGGAAGGACCATCTCAGCACCCAGGTCATGGAAAAAACATCTCGTTGACTTTGGTGCCGCGTGGCACCGTCGTGTCTGTCCCATGATCCGATCCCCAGTTCCAGGACCAGCAGCAAAGGAGAGGTTAATTAAGGACCTGTGGACCTCCGCATTCTCGTGTTTGTCATTCCCCCTGACCCCAGCAGCCTCTGTGCCAGCAGGGATGGGGAAGGGGGATTTTGTCCATCCGGATCCCCCGTACTCTCTGCAGTGCCCTCGATGGCACCATGGCCGCAAGGCACGGGCTGGATTCCCCATTTCCCGTCTCGCTCCTGCCGGGGGAGGAACGTCAGGGGAGCAGAGGGGTGAGCCCACAGCAGGGGAGCCTGGGCAGCGTGCCCGGCTCAGCCCCCGGGTGGGCTCAGCACCAGCCCCAGCACCCTCCCCACATGGGGTGTCACCACAAGGACATCCACACTGGGTCCTACGTGACTTTTTCAACATTCTTGGTAAAGAAGAGCTGCTAATTTTCCCTTCTTCTCCTTTTTTTTTTTTTTTTTTTGAATGTATCTGGAGTAATTAAGAATCCCCCGTGGTTTTGGAAGGAGATTTATTGCCTTTGGTTGTGGTCCTTGGAATGCAGAGGAGCCCAGCTCTGCTGAATTTAGCCTTGTTCTCCCAGTCAGTTTGGATGCTGAAGCTTTTTACTCTACTCAAAAGAAAGTTTGGCTATAAATAGATAGGGGTTTATTTTAGTGAGGCAGTTATTTTAGGCCTGATTCTGCTCTCCCCCAGGCTTTCTGGGGCGGTCCTGAGCTCTTCTTCTCTGAGAGGGGATGGAAATCCCAATTTAAAGGGAAGCAAAGCTTTTCAGCAGCCAGAGGACAGGCGCTCAGTTGTGCAGTTCAGCGTGAAGCAGAGGGGGATGAGCACAGCCCAGCACCCTCACCTGTCCCACTGCGAGGTCAGGGAGCAGGGAAACCTCTGTCCCTGAGCCTTAAACTTCACCCGCTCCAGGGCATTGCCAGAAGCGTGGAGTTGTTAAAGCTGGAAAAGCCCTTTAAGATCATGGAGTCGGCGATTAAGGCCCCACCTTCACAGCAGGAAAGGAACCCCTGGAATTCAACGGGAATTTAACAACCAAGGAGCTTCACACTGGAGCCACTCGGAGGAGCGGGGACACAGAGGTCGTGGTCACCAGCTCTGCCCCCAGCAGCATTCCCCCCCATCCAAGCAACACATCGCAGCAATTCCCGGGATCGAGGTCCCTTTAGCAAAACCACTTAGCATTCCTAAGCTACTGGGTACAAAGGAGGAAGATAAGGACAGTCACAGAAAGCACCTGGAAAAAGAGCCTGGGCAAAGCCTCCACGCAGTGAAGGAAAGGGTAAGAATGGAACTTGGCTGAGCAATGTGTGTGTGTGTGTGTGTGTGATCGCTGTCTGTGAGAACTGGAAAGCAGGAACAAAATCATTTTGGCTGCATAAGGGTGTTTAATTGGAAAGAAAATGAAATCTGAACAGCAGACAGGAGATCCAAGCAGGGAAAGTTGTCGGATTTAAACCAGAGAGACCCACTAGAGTGGGAATGCAAGACTGGAAGGGTTCTGCTCAGTCATCACATCCCATTCCCACCAGGCACCACATCATAAATCCTGCTCATAAACATATCAAAAACCTTATTAAAACAAGCTGAGTTTCTGCCCTTCTCTCCCCTGGGGAGGCCATCCCAGAACCTCTCCACTCAGGGGCTGGAAAACCTTGAAAATCTCGGCTCAAATGACTTTGCAGCCATTCCAAAACATGGCAGTGCCCTTTGCTTGTTTTCCTGGGTGAGACCCTTCCACAGAAACCCCTGGAAGATGTGGATCAGAGGGGATCACGCAGGACCTGCTGCACCTGCAGCCAGGCTCAGAGACACTCAGGTACCTTTAGTCTCCCTAGGGAAGCAGTAGGTGGTCCATCAGCTGAACATCTCCTGATAAATGTCAGTACAGAGAGGTATCACCCACAAAATGCTCTCCAGTGGGAACGGGAGGAGATGTCACGCCCTGCCATGTCTTTGCCAGGTCTGCAGCTTAAGGCAAACAGCTTTCCAAAGACCAGGGAGATGAGAGACCCAAAACACACCAAACACAAAATGGAAAGAGGTCTTCTCCACCATGCAATTGCAGAATCATTACATTTGGAAAAGACTTTTGAGATCATCAAGTCCAACTGTTCCCCCAGCACTGCCAAAGCACCAAATGTCCCCAAATGCCACAGAGCTTTTAAACCTCTCTGGGGACGGGGACCCACCACTGCCCTGGGCAGCCGTGCCAGGCCTGGACATCCCTTGGGAGGAAGAAATTTTCTGTAGCATCCAATCCAAGCATCCTCTGGCACAGCCTGAGGCCAGTCCCTCTCCTCCAGTCCCTGTTCCTGGGAGCAGAGCCTGACCTGCCCTCCCCGGCTGTCCCCTCCTGTCAGGAGCTGTGCAGAGCCACAAGGGCCCCCCTGAGCCTCCTTTGCTGCAGGCTGAGCCCCTTTCCCAGCTCCCTCAGCCTCTCCTGGGGCTCCAGCCCCTTCCCATGTCCCAGCCCCAGTCCAGTTCTACCTGGACCACCCTAAAAGCTGTGTGTTCAACCTCCGCTTCCAGAGATGGGTGGTTCCAATTCCAACAAACCATGTTGGAATCCAAACCACAGACAGCCCCTCTCCTGGGAAGCGTCCTCGCTCCTCCCTTCGCACCTACACCTCAGCTGCCACTACTTAACCCTCTGGTTTTTGTCCCACCTGGACGTTTGGAGAACAGCCTGTGTGTCCTCTGCCCTGAAAGCACCTTCCATCTGAGCACTCTCAGCGTGTCCTGCCTCAAGCGTCTTTCTCCAGACTTCATTCTCCCAGCAGACGGAACCTTTTGGGGGTCAGTGCATCTTCCTTACCTCGGGGAAGTCCTGCTGCCCTCCAAGACAAGGCAGCCCTTCCATCGGGGCTTGCCCTGCTGAACCTGTCTGGTGTGAATTCGAGCCATCAGCAATCTGAATCCCTACACATCTGTCAGCCTGAGGCTTGAAACCGAGGTTAAGGAAGGAACTGGAAGGCAGATGCAGGAGCAGGTGGGATCCCACCTACCTGGACATATTTTACAGCATTTCCCATCTACTTTTTCTGGATATTCACACGGGTACTCCTTAGGGCACGTGATCTTCTGGCAGTCCTGGACACCGTCCCTGCACGTGCAGAGGATGCAGGGCAGGAGGCCGTAGAGCCGGAAGACGGGGTGCCACACTTCCCCATGGGAGTAGGTCTTGCCGTTGTAAACACAAGCTGGAGGGGAGAGAGAGAAGAGCTGCTTGTGGAAATAAGTCCTCCTCCTCTTTGTAAACCCAAACCCAGTGGAGTCGCTGCCTTTCAGCACCTCAGACACGGGTGGTCCTGCTGTGTGGAGGAACGAGCTCCTCTGGCAGCGGATCCGGCAGCAGCGGGCAGCGGGACATCACCGCCACCACACCCAGAAGGTGCCGTGGGACAGAGGGAGCAGGCGCCAGGAGATGGCTCTGCTGGGCTTGACCACCCTGGTGGCGACAGGGGCAAGGGTGGGCAGGACCTCACCTGCCTCCCAACCTCTGGAAGCCCAGGGTCCCTCCGAGGCTGTCGCAGGAATGAAGCACAGTGAAGAGTGCCACCTGCTGACTCCTCCATGGAAATTTCTGGAGGTCCCAAAATTTCCTCCAGGCCTTCATCTCCAAGGATTGGAAAGAGCCCTTCTGAAGGCACAATGGTGGGAGAGCAGCCAAGAGGAGAAAGGACCTGTTACTCCCCCCTTTGGATCAAGGGGCTTGCCTCCTCATCTCACTTTCCTACTCTCCCCTCGAGGAGGAACACCTGGGACAGCAGCACTGGGTCAGATCCAGCACTTGCACGTAGTTGCAAGGAGGAGTATCCTGTCCTTCTGCGGCACTGTCCTGGAAGGTCCACGTGGAGCCTTCCAGCTGAGCTCCTTCCTTCCCAAGTCCCAGATCTCCAAAACATTCCAAGGACCAGTCTTCTTCCAACCCATTTTGGAAAGTGGTAGATTCGTACAGTCAGGAGACTGTGGGCATGAGGACTGAGATACCTGGTTGTGGCTGGCTGTGGAACTGTGGGGAGAAGGACTTGCTGGTGGAAACCTGCCACTGAATCAGATTCCTTGGAGAGTCCCAAGCTCTGGAGAAGCCACCTTAAGTCACATACAGACTGCCTGGCCTCTCCATCCCTTACCTTTCTTGTGCTTCTCTTTCAAGACGATCTTCACAGTGGTGCCACCAGTTCCCTTGGGTTTGAAGCTTCTGGGAATTAACTCCAGGGAAGAACTGAGAACAGTGGACACGGTGGCTCGAGGTGGCTTCCTCCCCACCACCTCTCCCAAGCACTGGTCTTGTGAGTGTCTCTGTGAGCAGCCAGAGGAAAGAGGGGATTCAGACTCCGCCAGTTGAGTTGTTCTCACTCCAAAGCAAGCTGGCAAAAGCCATGCAGTGTCCTGCACATCTTCCATCAGGAATGGAAGGGGCAGAGACCACAGGGATAAGCAATGACCCACAAGCCATGTCAGTCACAGAAATATTAAGGTTGGAAAATTCCTCTGAGATCATGGAGCCCAACCATTCCCTCAGCACTGCCAAGGCCACCACTAAGCCATGTCCCTAAGTGCCACGTCCACACAGCTTTTAAGTCCCTCGGGGGATTGGGACTCACCACCTGTTCCAGTGCTGGACAACCCTTTGGGGGAAGAAGCTTCCTTAAGATCCAACCTGAACCTCTCCTGTCACAGTTTGAGGCCATTCCCTCTACTCCTGTCCCTGGGAGCAGAGTCTGACCCCAACCTGGCTGCCTGCTCCTGTCAGGGAGTTGTGGAGAGACAGAAGGTTCCCCCTGAGCTTTTCTCCACTCTAAGCCTCTTTCCCAGCTCCCTCAGCCACTCCTGGTGCTCCAGCTCCTTCCCCATCTTGCTGCTGCCACCACTCAAGGGGTGCTGAGCGGTCACTGCTTCCTCACGTGGGTCACCCTCACTGGGGAAGCACCTTTCCCTACCCAAGCTCAACCCAATGCCCTCAGAGAAGCGTGGGAGGTCCTACATCCCTAAAACACACAGGGAAACGGGATGGTCTTTCCTAGATGGGAAAATGAGGGCTGGCATCTGTGTGGCTCAAACAGGATCAGAAAGGTGAGGATGAGCCATCTCCTGGTAGAGACCAGGGGAGTCGGTGTGGGGCTGCCAGCCAGCAGGACTGAAATGCCAGGAACATCCCAGGAACATCCCAGGACTCCAAGAGCAGAGTGCTGGGACAAGACACACAGCACAAAGGGTCCCCTTGTGTCTCTTTTGGAGGTTTTATAGGTGGTGGAGCAGTATGGAAAAGGGCCGAGCCAGGAGCTAAGTGACCTAATCCCACAGACCTGGCATGGGCTGCCCAGCTCCGAAGTGTCGCCATGAAGGAACCCTCGGCAGCCAAGGAGTCACTTTTTCCTTGCTGGGGCTGCTGATACAAATAGCCTGGGGAAGGCAGAGTGGGGGCCAGCTCCAGCACTGCCCTCTTGGTGGGAGGCAGGACACCTTGATGCCCGAGGGGAGAGGAGACACCTTCTCCTGAAGGAAAAAACCTCCCAAGAGAAATTTGGGCATCTGATTCTGTGGACACTGGTCAGGCCTGGCTGCTGGTCAGCTCTGGGTCTGCTCTGACAATGTCCTTTGGCTGTTTAACCTGGCAGACACTGGCCAACAAGGAGGAGAAGTGTCCCAGATTTCCAGTTCGCACAGGTCTTTTGCTCTTCCAAAGATGTCACAGAATCATAGAATCTGCATCATTTAGGTTGGAAAAATTCTCTAAGGCCATTGAGTGCCACCCTTTACCTGACACTGCCAGGTCCACCACTAAACCATGTCCCTAAGATGCTGCTGGGGGAGAGCCACCACCTTTCCCTGGTGGCCTGAGGTCTCACCTAGGCTGATATCTCTCAGCTAGATTCAATTCCGTGACACGATTCACCTGTAAATCAGGTATCCCTGGTTCTGCTGTGCAAGCATCTGAGTGTCCCCCTAGAGCTGCTGGGGGTGATTTCTTTGTAGAGGACAATGTGCAAGGGCGTCCCGTGAGCTGTTCAGGGGGCTGTGCTAGAAGCGAGAGGCGGAGTTTTAAAAAGCAAATGTCACGTACAACACCTCTGTTTAACTGCAGGGGTTCCTCTTCCGTGGACTTCTCGAAGGAGCCATCTGCAAGGGAAAAACATTGTCCTCAAAGACGCTGCGGGGCTGAATGGAGGTTTGCTCTCTGTGGCCAAAAGCAGCTCTCCTCCACGTGCTGCCCTGCCTGGAGGCTGCAGAGACAGGAGCTTTGCACATGCAATTCATTTTACCCAAGGAAAACCCAAGCCCTCAGCTTTTGCTTCCTGGTTCAACCAAGAGATAACAAGCGGCCTGATTTACAGCCCAGGCTTCCAAAATCCTGCTCAAGTGGCTTGGAATGGCTCCTGCTGTCAGGTGGCAGCCAGCTGGAGTCTCCCAGCCCTCAGTCCCAGCCTCATTACCTTTGCAGACCTGGCAGCAGGAATCCGGCACAGTTAAGGGAGAGGAACACAGTAGCTCAGGGCAGGTCACCAAGCCACAGTAAATCTGGCCTTCCTAGGAGGGCAGGAGGGAGAAAAACATTGTCAGCCTTACAAAGAGCTGTATGTCCCCCACGTAGGGCTGCCAGCACTCCAAACTGCAGATTTACCATCAATCATTGGGAAGAAATCCTTCCCAGTGAGAGTGGGGAGGCCCTGGCACAGGGTGCCCGGAGAAACTGTGGCTGCTCCATCCCTGGAAGTGTCCAAGGCCAGGCTGGGCGGGGCATGGAGCCACCTGGGACAGCGGAAGGTGTCCCTGCCCGGGTAGGACTGGAGGAGCATTAAGGTCCCTTCCAACCCACACGGTTCCAGGATTTTATGATGCCACGATCGAAGGTCCCCTGATAGTCCATCTTCCAATACCACCAGTCACCCAGCTGATATCAGGACAGCTGATATTCTGCCCCTGCTGCACCGTCCATCCTGCAGGGCGCAGCAGGGTTGTGTCCTCTGCTGGCACGGCTGTCCCATGAACAGTGCACATGCTCCCGAGTGGACTGCTCTTCCCCAAAGAGGGGCAGGCAGTGCCTCCCTCTCGGGCACCGTTGGTGCTGCCAGACCTGAAACAGCCACCACACACCTTTCAGCTCTGCAGAACAACCCCCAGTTTGAAGGGAAACAAGATTCTCCTTGACATCTGCCAGGAAAAGGACCCGGGGGAGGTGGGTGGAAATGGGAAGCATGACTCTGAGCCCAGATTCAGGTCCACACCGAAGCTCTGCCCTCCCTCTCTCTTGGTTAATTCCAGAACACCACAGCCAAGCCCACAGACGTGCGGGGATAGACCTGAGTGGATAGTTTGGAAAATATCATTGCCGGAGTGATTCAAGCTGAAAACCACAGGTCGAGGCCAGCCCTGACCTTTGTGCATCCCAGTGCCACCCCGGTCAGTGGATCTGCAGCAGTTTGTGGCAGGAGTAAGCTTTTGCTGCTTCGCCAAAGGGTAAAAACGGATGTTCAGCAGCCAGACCTCGGCAGCAAGGTCATCTTCTCCACGCAGCAGTTTTCTCTGGGGTATCCACAAGCTCCCAGTCAACCAAGACCAAGAGGTCAGCCAAGGATATCCTTAGAAAACCAAACCACGGCTGCCTCTTCTCCCGTCAGGAAGCCAAAGCGCTGTGCGAGGACCATGAAGAGGATGAGGGAACTTCGGTGGGTGACAGGGTCTGGCACTGCATACCAAATCCTGCTCTCCACTCGGGGAGTCCAGACCTTCCTCTTCCTGCCTTCTCCTTCTGCCCAGCAGCTCGCAGCAATGACCTGCCCCAGGCAGGAAAGAGCCAGTGCCATAAAAAGCAGGATTTATCCCAGAGGCTCTACTCTTGGGGCAGTTTTCAAAGAGGGTTACACCAGCTGTTCACGCAGCTGTTCTAGCAGCTGACAACATCAGACACAGCCCGGGGAGATCCCCCCATTGAAGGCTCCACAGCCAGCCCTTTATTTTCCCCTTTGTATCCAAGGCATTGCCCTGACAAATAAACAGAGCCTGAGTGGCAGCCGAGAGGGACATGGATCTCCACGGGCTCCTGGGGACAGCGGTGGATCAGCACGTGCAGCTGGATTAGAGGGCTCCTTCCCGGTGTTTCCCACCATCCAGCTGGGGTCCCTAACAGAGGAACCAGCCTCAAAAGCTGCATAATTTCTACATGTCAGTCATTGCTCTTGCCCCCCAGCTCTGAGGTGGGTGCACGCCCCACAGGCTCAGAGCAGCTATTCCAGTGTCACAGATGCTTCCCTGTCCAGCAGGAACCGATGTAACCCCAGTGTGTGTGCTCTTGGTATGGCAGAGGGAGGTGGTCTGGGCTCTTTTGCCCCTTCTTTATTTCCTGGCCGAACTGGGTCCCACCCTTTGCTGCAGGCAAAGCCCAGAGTGGTGGAGCCTGGCCCTGTCCGAGGGCTGTGAACAATGTGTGGTGAAAGCCACACCTGCACCCATCTCCTTTCTCGTGGCAGAGGCAGCAGTGGGAATGAGCAGTTCCCTACCGTGTCCAAGTCCAGTGTCAACACTTTCAATCCCCTTTCCTCACTCCATCTCAAGGAAGAGGGGCTGCTCCATTTACCTCCTGACACTTGGCTCCTGGCACTCCACACACCTTCCCATCGCCCCTGGCCAGGCTGCCTCACACCTCCTGAGCAAGGTGTCAGAGCTCAGGCTTTGGTGGATTTCCACAGGATCCCAACTCCTAGGAAGGGGCTGGCAGAGCAGAGCCAAGCCCTGTCTCAAGGCATTACTGGAACAGAGAAGGATCATCCCAGCAGAGCTGGCAGTGGGTGGTGGAGGGGCAATTCACCACTGGGATGCCACACTGAGGACATCCTGGTCGGGCTACAAAGGACGAGCCTTGGCAACCTGGTCTGGTGGAAGGTGTCCCTACCCATGGCAAGGGATGGAACCAGAAAAGCTTTAAGTCCCCTTCCAACCTAAGCCATTTTCTGAATCTACGGATCCCAGGAGCACCTGAAACCCAAGAGCTGTCACCTCGTGTCCGTGCTGCCTCGCAGGCTCCCTGGCTACCCAGCCCAGCACAGACAGAAAGGCTCCTGGCTGTGCTCTGCACGGATCATCTGCCACACAAAGCCTCGGTGGGGCAGGCGGGATACCTGGATGCTGCTGGCCACGGCCCTGGAGCGCTGGGGTGCTCCACGAGGACAGGGCTGTCCCATGCCCGCCCCAGCGTGAACCACCCAGACCAGGCCCCTGCGACCTCCAGTAAATCTTCTTCGCTGATAACCCAATCCAGCGATAAGCCAGCCCCCCGGGGGCGGGTACTGCCAGGCCCCCTGGGATTTTTGAGCTGGTGGGAGGGATGCTGCTGGGGTGAAGGAGAGAGCCCCGGCCCCGTGGTAGCTTACGGAGCAGCTGCACTGCACACACTGGTTGGGCTGGCGGCCGGGGAAGAGCTCGCTGCTGCTGAACATCTCGCCCTGCTGGTACGTCGTCCCGTTGTGCTGGCAGGACTTGGCGGGCGCCCGGAGACCGGACGGAGAATGTGGCTCTGGAAAAAAGGGCGAGAAAGGAGCGGCGTGAGGGCCAGCCCTAGCCTGGCCCCAGTGCAGCAGTGGTGCCCCAGCAGGGCAGCAGCCCTTTGCACACCACGGACACCCTGAGGTGCCAGAGTGGCTGGTGAGCGATTAAGTGCCCAAAAGCTTGCGGAGAACGGGGCTGCCCTGACTGCACTGAGCTCAGCACAGAGGGAAAACCTGGAAGTCTGACCTCGAAAGGTTCTTAACAAAATTCTTGGGGTTTTCCCTCCCTCGGTTGTAACGATCGCCAAATTCAGGTGGAGTCAGGTAAAAAGGGCGTGTCTCATGGGTAATTAGCAAAAAATGAAAGTTAATGAGGTTTTTCCCTTTTTTTATTTTTCCTCATTTCTCAAATCGCTGATGGTTTCTGACTAGCTCTGCCAGCACTCAGGCAGGGAAATCTTGAAGTAATCTGTGGGGGTGAGAATGAACATACTGAGGTAAAATGAGGCAATCGGTAGTGGTAAGGCAGGAAAAGTTTTGGGGATAAAACTTGAGATAGTCTCCAGTGCAGAAAAAGAAGTTGTTAAAAACCTTTTTTATTGGTTTTTTTTATTATTATTTTTTATTTTAATCCAAGACACTTTGCTGGCAAATGATCAGAATAAATTGCCAGCTTCTGTTTTGGCCCTGAAGTGCGAACTGACATTTTGGCCCTACAAAGCTCTTGGGATGGGGGGAGAAGATGGTCTGGCAGAGAGCCCTTCTCCACCAAAATGAGATTTTTTGGAGGGAAAAAGCAGCCGGAGCCCCGTGGCCAGGGCCAGACCCAGCATCGTATCGTCGCCACGAGTGGCAGCAGCGGAGGCACCGCCCTGTAGGACCGCGGGCACCTGGTCACCCCACCCCTGAGGAACGGCCACCTACCGGGACACCGCGGGCAGCACTGCTGGGGGTCCGTGACAGGGCTGGCACACGGCACGGCTGGGCACTGGATCCGGTAGCACCTGATGTTGGTGCTCTGGGGAGAGAAACGAGGACTGTTCAGTGCACAGGGAGCGTTCAGCTCCCGGTTCACCCCTGCCGGAGGCGGAACGCAGCAGCGGCACAGCAAATCGTGCTGGCTGTGACTCGCCGGGGGTGTCTGCGGCCCTGGCTCAAGCCCAGCCAGCTCACGGTCTCTCGCCAGCAAAGGCCATCCGCCACCTGACAGTGGCCCGCAGCCCCCTCCACCCACAACCCCCCGGTGCTGCAGGGGCAGAACGGTGGCATCACAGAATCATTTAGCTGCGAAGGAGCCTTAAAGATCTTGTTCCACCTCCTGTTACGAGCAGGGACAACTTCCGCTGCCCCAGGTTGCTCCAGCCTGGCCTCGAACACACCCAGGGATCCAGGGACAGCCCCAGCTTCTCCGGGCAACCTGTGTCAGTGCCTCCCCACCCTCACAGGGAACAATTTCTTGTGAACACAGTAATCTAAATCTCCTCTCTTCTGGTTTAAAACCCTTCCCCTGTCCTATCATTATCTGCCAGGGTAATAAACAACTCTCCATCTATTTCACAAGCTCCTTTTAAGTACCAAAGAGGTCTCCTCAAGGTCAACGGCCGCTCCCTCACAAGGTCAACCCAACACCCCCCAGGGGGACCGCTTTTTCCGCAGGGAAGAGATTAATCCAACGCCACCATGGGACTGGAAAGGCTTCTCTGGTCAAATGAGACAGTGGGACTGATCTGCTTCAAAGCTGCCGAGCGAAGCCCCGGCGCAGCAGCAGCAGTGCAGCAGCAGTGCAGCAGCAGTGTCCCGGGCAGCCCGCGCGGCGCCCTGGGGACGTGCCTCGGAGCAGCTGCAGCGGATGCAGTACATCAGCCCCTGGGGCTCCAGGTACGGGTGCCAGCTCTCCCCCGGGCTGTACTTCTTGCCGTTGAAGTCGCAGAACGCGTCTGGCCCTGCAAGTCAACCAGGAGAAGCTACGTGAGAAAAGGGGCCGGCTCCTGGGAGAGCTCTCTGTGATGAGAGCAGGGACACGCTTCACGTTGTCACCCACATGCAGCTGGTGGCCACATCCCATCCACCAAACCCAGATTTTGTTCCCCCCAGTTTTATTTTTTTGCTTGCCTTTTTTTACACTGGGACCCATCTGACCCAAATGGCAGCTCCTCTGAGCAGAGTGGGCTCCCTTTGCAAGAAAGGAACAGAACGGGTGTTTTTGAGGCAGAAAATAGAGTCTTCACTCTAAAACAGAAATGCTCACTGGAATATGGACAGGTGATTTCAAGGTGATGCTACAGGATGGAATTTCCCCCCAGTGAGATCAGAATGGTTGGGAGTGGTGACAGAGCCGGGAGACCCTGAATTTAGGGGACATTTTCACTGTTACCCAAAAAAAACCAAAAAGAAGAAAGGGAGAGGAAAAAAACAAACAAAAAAATAATGGGTAAAAACACATTCTGGGGGAAAATTTTTTGCTCCCCCTAAGAGCTTCAGCTCATTCTCTCAAGGATCCATAGGCAAGCAGGACTGGGCTGCTTGTGCCATCCCACCAGGACTCAGCCCTTTGGCTTTACCTGGCTTGATGCAGCACTGGTCTGACTGAGTGACTGCTTTTTCATTTATGGGGCTGTACAGCGGGACAGCAAGTCCACCTCGCCCGCTTTTCATCCCCAAAAGCATAAGCACATGGGTTTCTTCTTCCTTCTTGATGCTGTTAACCTGAGAAGAGCCAGTTTCCAGCTGTGCTCCTGAACTGGAGGTGTCTGTCCCAGAAATGATCCAGACCTGCCTCCACCGGCGTGGGTTGAACCTCACCATGGCACAGGGATGAGATGGTGCCCAGCACAAGCAGAGGAGGATTTGGAGATCTCTGCCCTCCCCATATTTCAGCAGGTCCTTATCAACCTCCTTCACCCTCAAGTCCATAGTTACAAACCAACCCTCTGGCAGGACCGGGGCGGCCTGCAGCAGGAGCCTGTGGGACGAGGCGTGGCCAGGATCACCAACAAAGCCCTCAGGACACTGGCCAAGAACCCCGATGCAGTCACCCTTAATGTTCACATCCGCAAGCATCCCTTGGTCCCGCAGGAGCGAGCTCCAAGCCCAGCAGGGCCTGCGGGATCCTGGACCCTGTAGCAGCCGGGGTGCTGCTCCCACTGTCCCGTGACGTGTGCCAAAGCCCTGGCCAGGCAGAGGGTGACCTTCCAAAGAGAGAGCTCTTGGGAAACACACACCTGCCTGCGTGTGATTCCCGTGGCTCACGTGCTCGCAGCCCCGCTGAAAACTGAAGGTGATTTAAAAGGTTATGTCATCGAGGGAATTTGAGGTGGTTTGGGTGATGGCGTTGCTCGAAGGCGGTGGAGACGTTTACGGTTCCTGGAGCATTTATGGGTCTTTTAAAACCTTGCAGCGCCCTGGGGATGCAGGAGAAGGGGAGGGCTGTTTTCCAAGGCATGGTGCCCACCACGCAGTACACGAACACAGGTGAGCCAGCGGGTGTTGACCCTCCAGGCTGTTGCGAGGGCTCCTTAATGAATAGCAGACGGTCCCCAAGATAATCTCAGTGGCGTTCATCACCCCAAAGATGCCAAGAGCCATCCCACACTCCACTCTGTCACCTGACAGAGTGGAGTGTGGGACACAGCAGTGGCTTGGAGGGCCCAGCTGGTGTTGTCCCACCTCACCAAAGCTGGAGATGTCACCTGCTTAATGGATTTCTCCAATCAACCAGACAAATTCACCCAAACGTGCTGAGGTGGGCTGCAGTTCCCCCTCCAGCTCATGCCCATCCTCAGGATGAACCCAGGGGATGCTCTACCATGGCCAGACCCTCTGGCCAGCAGGAAGGGCAGCCCTGTGGGTCTACAAAGATCTTTATGGGTCTCTTCCAACTCAAGCCCTGACAGCAGACTTGAGCCTTTCTTTGATGGCTTTAAGCACTTGATTCTCCAAGCTGTACCTTCACAAGTGATGGCCACCAGCTGTCTAGACTGCCTGGCCCAGGCACAGCAGACTGGGGCCACTGCTGCATCTGTGGAGGTTTGCCACAGCTTTGGGGTGGATGCTACCAGAGGGACAAGCAGAGGTATTTTCCTTCCTTTTCCCTGATCAGGACTTCACATTGTCCCCATAGCTCTTGACAAGTCAGCAACTCCCTATTCCTGGCCGTGCAGGTCACGAGCTCACAGCAAACCACACAAAACTGGTGAGCATGTGGCTTGAATATGAGGAAACCCAGCAGAGAGGAAAAAAAACTCCACAGAACTGAAAAACAAAAGCAACCACAAAAAAAACCCCAAAACTAAAAAAAAAAACTAAACAACAAAAAATCATAGTTTTGCAAAAGGGTGAGAAAATGACTTCATCTTTCCCTGCTTGCAGCATCCTCATGAATTATGCTGAGGGTGAAGAAATCGAGTTGCCTTGGTGTGACGTGGCCCCACTCAGCTCGCAGGCTCCCATGCCAGTTGGCTGCTTCCTTCAAACATTTAATCACAAGTGGAGCCCTGGTGTTGGTCCAGCCCTCGAAAGCAGCCTGATTCATGTCTGCAAAGGGCCTGCTGGTAAAATTAAAGCTGACTGGCAGTGCTGGGCAGCAGGAGGCACTTGCTGGCATCTCAGTAGTGCTGTGTATTTGGCAAGAGGTGCCAGCATGTTTAGGCGAAAGCAAGATGGGGACGGACGGATGGATGGATGGATGGATGGATGGATGGATGGATGGATGGATGGATGGATGGATGGATGGATGGATGGATGAGGCTTAAAAGCTGGAAGCTCTGGACCATTTTTTCCCATGCCAGGCTAATAATTTCATTTTCAGAGGTCAAACTTTGGATGTCATCCTTATTCACGTGGAGTGAAAAGTCATTTGTGGCAGTGAATTGCTTCAGTGCTGATCAGTAAGGTGATCTTACTTATTGCACCTTCAGCAGCAGCACACTCAGAAAAGTCATGTGGGTTTACTTCTCACTGGATCTAGAGCAGTTGTGGGGTGGCATCTTGGTGGTGGCTGGCTGTCTCTGAAGCTGTTGAGATACACCCTAAGGAGACATTCCCTTCTCACGGTGTGAGAGATGCAGCCCAGGATGGGTTTCTCTACACCATTCAGTTTGTCACCGTGGACTGGGGTCTCTGAACCACCTTGTGAAGATGCTGCTCAGAGGTTCTGTGGCAGCCTCCTGTGAGGTTTCAATTTCCTGGCAGCTGGAAAGCTTCCCACAATACTTACCCTGAATCTTTTACGTCCTTTCCAACCCAAGCCACGTGTGATTCTGTGATTCCGTCTCCAGGAGCGTTCTGAGCAGTTTGATGGCTCAACAGGAGGTTGTGGGGTCTTGCTCATCTCCCCTCCCTCCTCCTCTCCCGTTTCATCCCGAGGCTGAGGGGGGAAGGGTGGTCCTGCATCCCCACATGGCACCTTTGGCGTTGTCTCCAGAGCAGGGCATGTCTGAACTGAGATCTCAGTTCCAGCAGTTTTTTCTGGAGGTCACACACCTGCCAGCCAGCACCGTGCTGGGCATGAGGGAGGGTGCTCATGCAAACCAGTTTGTAAGTCCTAAGAGCAGCCATAAATAAGTGTAAAGAGCGCTGTCTGGTACACAGAGTCCAGGCGCTCCCGTGACAGCCTTGTATTTATGAAGGGCTTAAAATGCAACTTAGCTGAGAAGAGACTGGTTAAAACTCGCTAGGGCCTTGACATGTGGCATCCTAGGGACTCTGCTCACATCCAGATCAATGCCTACACACTCACCTCGCTCAGCTCTGGGCTGGAACTATCTTCTTGGGACTTTGGGAGCCTGGAAAACTCTGTAGCTCTGAAAATGCAGCCTCATGAAGCATCTCTGAGTTCTCCGGAGTGGAGAAGCCAGGCAGACAGGGTCCTGCTTCCCCCCACTCCTTCCCAAGGGAACGAATGCTCCGTTACCTACAGCAGGGTGTGCAGCCCTCGCCTCCCCCTCACCAAGGATGTGGTAGCAGTCGCTTTCCATCATGGTCCTTCCCATCTTGGAGCACCCTTCATCTCTGCTGGATTCCAAACTTGTAGGACAGAGGGATCCCAGGAACCCCCTTTTCTCCAGCAACCGTGTTAAGAAGAAATGAAACAGCAGCTTCCAAGCTCATGGGGAAAACCACTGCCCCATGCTCTCCAGAGATGCTGGTGTTTAAATGCCTCCACCCAAAACATCGTTGCGTTCAACCATTGCCCCTGAACTACTCAGAATGCAGCACATTCGTCCCAGTAACCTGTGCCTCTGATATTTTTTTTCAGCTGGAGTGCAAATCCCCTAAAATAGCCTGTTTCTGTGGGCAAATTCTTCTTTTCTGACTTGCCTTCAAGCCCGAGCATTCCTGCTTCTCACCTATTTTTAGCCACGACACTGTAGGTCCCTTGGCTGATGAGCCTGCTCATAACTAATTTATTCCTGTCTTCACTTTCCCTGAGCACCCAGCACTGAGAAAAGCGTGAGGCTGCGGAGGTGGACGGTGGAGAGACGTCCACAATTTGATGATGACTGTCACCCAAACCACTCTGCCCTTGACCTTGGGGCGAGTCCTGGCCAAGCCCTCCCCATTGTGTGATATGCCCCGTGGCAAAGCTGAAGTGTTTCAGATCTGGGGAGTGACCCTGGACCTCCCTGCTCCAGCCCTGCTTCCATCCCATAGTCACCAGCTCTTTACCGACGCCCTAAGTCCTGCAAATGGGCCCCAACACTTCCTCCCAAATCAGACAAACCTTTACTGACCCCATCCAGCATAGTTTATGCCCAACCTACGGGCTCTGTTACCGCCTCCAAAGAGCAAACACCTCACCTCACCCCTGTTTCACCTTCTGGACGCGTCTGCATCCTCTTCCCCAGCCTACCGCGGCAGCCTGGGTAGAGGCAGGGAGTCAGACCCACGTCCCTTGCTCAGGAAACAGATGCTGTGGGCTGGGTTTGGCAGCTTTGATGAGCCCAGGGAAGGGAAAGGAGCTGAATTCACCTGGGTTTTGCTCTCCGGGGCTTTGCACAGCCCCATCCGTCCGCCCGCCTTTCCCCCCAGCACGCCCCGCAGTCGGGATGAGCAATCCAGGCTCGTATTTTGGGTCCACACTCCAGGAGGGTGATTATTTGAGCGCCTAATGCACTGCTGGCAGCAGGCAAGTTGTAAATCACCCTGACAAAGCCACCGGCAGACTCCACTGGGATTCCAGGAGATTAAAGGGAAGAATAAATGCAGGGACACAACAGGTCCTGCTCCAGTTTGCTCAGAGCTCTGGTGGCTCTGCGATGTTGCAGGGGTGCTCAGCACCCACTGGCAGGCTCCCAGTGCTTTGCCCAAGCCAAGCCCACCTCCTGGCCCCAATTAACACGTCCAGCACCCTCCAAGCTCCTGAACAGCTCTGGCCAAGTCCTTCAAGCTTTTTTGTGGGAAGTGCCAAAACTCCCTTCCTTGTCGCAGACCTTCTCTGCCTCAGTCGCTGGGAGCAAAAGTGGGAGACGCTGGGGGATGGACATGGAGATGGACAAGGGATGGATGCGGAGGAAAGCACCCAGCTTTGTTTGGGGCGGGGAGGCACTGCCCCTGTCCCCGTCCACCTTCGGAGGGGAGACACACTCGTGCAGGGTGCGATCTGTGCAGAGGAAGGTCTGTAAGACAACCTCCTGCTCTGTGGCATTTCTAGCCCGTGGAAGGGGGTCCGAGACCTTCCTCACGCCCCTGCCAGCCCCCGGAGCACCCCAGCCCCCTCACCAGCCCGCAGTGCGGCGCTCGGTGCTCTACAGCCCCGCAGAGCAGGTGGGGACGGCAGCAGGCAGAGGGGGACACAGCCGTGTCCCCAGCGGTGCAGGACAGGAAACCTGGCTGGCTGCGTGGCCCGGGACATCCTGGGACATCCCAGCCGCGGAGGTCCAACACCTGCTGTGGCCAGAAGCCTCTCTGTGCCCTCAGCCATGCCCTCAGCCAGCCCCGCAATTCCCGGGGACCCAGGTGACGGGGAAACTGAGGCACGGAGGGAAGCGGCGCAGCCGGGACAAGAGCGGGTAAGACTTACGAGCCCGGGCTCGGCTCTCCGAGGCGAAGAGGAGCAGGAGGCACCGGAGGAGGAAGGCGAGGGGACCCGCCCCGGGAAGCATCGCAGCCCGGCGCCGGTGCCCTGAGGCTTCGGTCCCGGTGCCCGGGGGCGCGTTGCCCGACGTCCCGGTGATGTCTCGCGGTCTGTGCCGAGGGCTTCGCTCTCGCCGCCGGTGCTCGGCGGTGCCGCGGTCTCGGTTCCGGCGTCGGGCGCCTCGGAGAACGGCGCGGTGCCCGGAGGTGCCGCACCGGGGCTGCCGGTGCCCGGGGTTGTCGGTGCCGGCAGTGCTCCGGTGCCGGTGTCAGGGGTGTCGGTGCCCGGTGGCGCCCGCGCCCGGGCTGTGGGTGCCCGGAGGTGCCGCGGTGCCGGTGCCCGGGGATGCCGGCGCCGGTGGTGCCGGTGCCCGAGGGTGCCGGTGCCGGTGCCNGTTAACCCCTGCAGCCCTGCAGCCCGGCCGGGGCTCCGCCGGGCTGGACCTGGCCCTGGGGGCTACGAGCCAAGAGGTGACATTACTGGGGTACATCACCGCCCCAGACGAGGCCCGGCTGCACCCCTTCTCCTGTCAGACGCCACCCAGACACCCGGACCTCCCCAC